>CAUYRH010048062.1:0-68052 GCA_963574655.1 Perodicticus potto | reverse complement strand
TGTGATGCCACAAGCACTCTATCCAGGGTGACAGCTTGAGGTTCTGTCTCAAAGAAAAAAAACAAAACAAAACAAAAAATTCACCCTGATTGAAAGGAGGGCAATTTTAAATTCTTAAACATTCTAGGGCAATCTCAGCATTATACATAGATTATAAAAAATCCTTTACAATCCCACCCAAAGGATTGTTTTTAAAATGCTGCATCTTCCAGGCACTTTAATTGTCCTTAGACAGATGGCCAAGGCTTGTCTGCAGGAATAGCATATGCTAGCAGAAAACTAACGAGAGCGCCAAGCAAACTATGATCGGTTGTTGGGACTCAGAAGTTACGTGTTCTTTTCAGATCAATGCAAGAAACCGCTGTACGTTTAGGTTTTGAAATACGGTTTCTGCGTCCCAAAGAAAAAAGATTAACCTATCAGGAGGAACCGAGCACATCCAATTACCAATCAAGAGCGGGAAAGAAGCCAAAAGCCTGGGGATACCCACGCACCGACGAAGACGTCATTCCCTAGTCTCAGCCAATGAGAGGCTAGATGGGGGCGGGGCAATAGGCGGACCAATTGTCTTAGAAAACAAACAACGAACCGCAGTACAACTTCTCTGACCACAGTCCTCTCCTGTAGAACCGCTGGAGGAAACTCCTGACCCAGGGGCTTACTACATGCTTTCTACCCTCCTACGCCTTATGGCAGCTACAATGCAACCTCCTTTTGCCACTAAAACAAGGGCCTTCTTTCCGCTACCTCCCAGAGAATCGCAGAAAGCACACTGTAACTTTGCGCTGTCTACCTTCCCAGGAACTGGGGCTCCGCGCCACCTGAGGGGGAGGACAGCCCAAGTGCGCAGGCGTGCATGCCTTACGGAGGCGAGGCCGTGGAGGCCCGCGGTAACCTGGGAGTTGTATTTCCTGCGTGCCTCAGTCTATTGCTGCTTGTGAGGCCTTCGGGAATACATTTCCCAGGAGCCTCTGCGACATTGGGCGGGCTGGCTTGTTCGTTAATGAGCTCGAGGAAGCCGCGGCGCGGCCCACTAGGTTCCAAAACAAGGAAATGAAGGGGGGAGGCGGGACTGGGGGTGCCTGCGGGAGCCGCCGCCGCCGCCGCCGCCGCGGAGGAGGAGGTGGAGGGGGTGGTTGCCGCGGCCGCCGAGGAGTCCCTTGCTGAAGGCGGACCACGGAGCGGCGGGCAGCGCGCGCGCGCTCGAGAGGCGGCTGTTAGAGAAGTGGAGCGGCGGCCGCGGGGGGAGGAGAGGAGGAGGAGAGGAGGAGGAGGGACTGAGCGGCGGCGGCCCCCGCGTCCCGGTGCCTCTATGGGGGAAGCAGACAATGGATTATGATTTCAAGGCGAAGCTGGCGGCGGAGCGGGAGCGGGTGGAGGATTTGTTTGAGTACGAAGGGTGCAAAGTGGGACGCGGCACCTACGGGCACGTCTACAAGGCGAGGCGGAAAGATGGGTAAGAGCTGGGGCGGGGGGAGTAGGCTCGCTCCGGTCCTCGCCCTGCCCGCGACTCGGCGGGATGGGTGGGTTGGAACCCAGCGGGCGGTACCTGAGGGGCGAGGCGGAGGTGGTCGCGAGGCCGCGTCCCGGGGCGGACTCGAGGGACGCCCGTTCTGCCCGCCGCCCCCCACGGCCCCGTCGCGCCCCTCGAACTCCCGCCGCGGAGCCGGGTCGGGGGCGTCTGTGCGGTCTCGGAGGGCGGGCGCCCCGGCGTGCGTGGAGCCCGCGGCGGGACTCGAGTTGGGACCTCGGTCGGAGGTGGAGTTTGTGGGTTTGATCTCTCCGAGGAATCGCGGAGGGATGGGAGGGCTCCGCCGAGGAGTTAGCACCCCGGCCCTGGGCGAGTGACGGTTGAGGTGGAACTTCCAATCGGCCGAGCGCCTCCCGAGGGCGGCGCTTTGAAACCTCGCCCGGGCGCTCGTCGGGCGGCCCAGCGCCGGGTCCTCCCCTGCCCCGCTGCTCTGACTCGTTGGGCACCGCCGCCCCCAGCCACGACCGTTGGTCCCTTAGGCCAGTCCGCCCACCCTGTCTTAGACCTGGCGACTAATGCATCCCTCGCCCGATTCCTCATTGACACCTTCTGAATTCTGTGCCTCCCCCCTGGAAGGGGACCTCTTGATAGACTGAGTTTTGCAAGGGACAACTCCAGAGTTCACTCAGTTCTCTGGTACCTATCCTCTACCCCTTATCCCTTGTGTGTCTTGAGAATTATGTTCTTTACGCCATCCTTAGCCAAATGATTGCGTGCTGGGGGCTTACCGAGCACCTAGAGTATCAAGAACGGAATATGGAGGGACACAGAGCTGGGCCTGAAGCTTTGTTTTCCCGAGAGTTGAGGGAGAACCGTAGGAATCTGGACCCCTTGGGAAGCCTTTGCCGATTGTTCTCTTAGAAGACGAGTGGGATAGTGTATTGAGAACACCTCTTCTTCCTCCTGGGGGGCGGGGCGGATTAGCTCGTACAGCTGGACAGGTGGAACCAATACCCTGTTTGCGAAGGATAGTTTTGAACCATTCGTCATTTCTTGTCCCACCCTGGCAAGAATTCTCCTTCAAGGTTAAGGAGCCTTAGGAAGGTCGGGGAGCCTATCCCTCATAGACTGTAAAGACAGTCAATCTATACGGAAGAGTCTTTAGCACTGTTACGGAAACAGTTCTGAACAATCTGATTATCAGCCACCACTGACATTAGGAAGATTTTAAGTGCTGTTTATCTTTCTGCACGCTGTTGTAATTTGATATGGTTGGTTTTTGAACTTTAGGACCAAAGTAGGGTGAGCGTGCCCTAATTTCATAAAAGGAACAACAAAACAGAATTTTATAAAGTGTTTTATCAAGTATCATGAAAATCAAAAAGTACTATCCAAGTGTAAAGCATTATTATTGCAGATAATTTTTTTCTCTTATAATAACAGACACCATAGTATTCAGTTGTTTCTCAAAATTCTTTTAATTACCAGGTGTTCTTGAATGCATATCATGAAATGTGAGGTACTATAATTATATTTTGTTTTTGGAATATCCACTCTACCTGTTATACTGGTGTTCCTGTGGAAATCTTATCAGATATACTATTTGGGGAAAGCACATCCAGTTTTCCTATTTGTCATTGTTGTAGAATAAATCCGAGGTTTTAAGAAATTTTTTTCATATTCCTCATGCTGACTTCGTAATATGTTATTTAGAATTTTAAATATGTATTCTGACTTTTTGTTGTTAAAATAGCTTTCTTTTATCAGGTCACTTGAGAAGTTAAAAATTCTTCTAAATTGTATTTGAATATTGTGGGCTTATAACAGATAATTCCTGCTTCTATTTGTTCTTTTTGAATATTTTTGCTTCTAATAAAGTTCTTGGTTTGAATACACTTCCTTCTTGAGTGACATTTGTTGATTAGAATTAATAAAATTCTCCAGTAGAGTAGGATCAGCTTGTGCATCTTAAAACTATTATGCTCTTTTTGTATTTTGAACTTTTAGTATCAGATAACGTTAGTTTCAATCACTGTAGTATATGAAAATAAAACCTAATAAAGATTTTTTTCCCTGGACAAAAGGTTTAGTTGACATATATGGCTTTATTGTAAAAACCTGCATCTTTTTTTAAATTTTAATTTTAAAAATTTACTTGTTTCTTAGAAATAGGGTCTTGCTTGCTCTGTTGCCCAGGCTGGAGTGCATCATAGCTTTTGGTAGTCTCAAACTCCTGGCACATTGTTTGTGGGTTGGTAATGGGATTAGTTTTATATGTTCATTGATACTAGGAATTTATTTTATTTTTTTGAGATAGGGTCTTGCTCTCTTGCCCTGGTTAGAGTGCAGTGGTGTCATGGTAGCTCACTGCAGCCTCAAACTCCTGGCTCAAGCCATCCTTCTGCCTCAGCCTCTCTAGTAGCTGGAACTACAGGCTTACATCACCACACCCACCTAATTTTTCTGTTTTTTAGTAGAGATGGAATCTCTTTCTCAGGCTAGTCTCAACTCCTGGGTTTAAGCAGTCCTCCTGCTTTGGCCTCCCAGAGTGCTAGGATTATGGTCATGAGCCACCACATGATACCAGCAATTTGAAAGAAAGTTTTTAGTGATAATTCTAAACTGTGATGCAGATTTGCATAGTAAGGATTTTACACTCTTGATCTTGGTAAATCACAGTTTAGCTCTTTCCAGTTTTATTTTGGTTAACCGGGGACATACATTATTTTAGGGAGCAAGAGAGAAATCATGGTATGTTAAAGAGAAATCCTGATATATATAATGTAGTATATGACTCAGAAGTTGTTTAGGTGTTTAGAAGAAACATTGAAAAAAAGCACATGAAATTTTAGGGAAGCCCTCTGCTTATAGTTTAGTTTATAAAAACTGAGAACGTTACTTCCCTTAACATAGGACTTCATGTTACGTAAATTTATAACAGGCTGGAAATGTAATATGACTTAAGGCTATATCATGTTAACATAAATTTATAACAGGTTGGAAATGTAAGATTTACATGTGGAGGTTTTCACCTTCTGTGTTTTGTTCACTTCTTTGTTTTGAAGGAAGAGAGGTTTTGACCCAAAGATCCTTTAAAAAAAAGGTTTAGAAATCTTGAGAAGGCCAAAGGGGATGGGGGAGAGAATTAAAAATAGGCTTAAAGTTAATCTTCTGGAATAACAAGTTTAGAGTATTTCTAAACTTTTTAGTATGAGCAAGAATTTGTAAAGTTTTTCTTCAGTGCTAAAAAGTCACTCGTACAATTAAAAATCTCAATACGTATTTTTAGTTGAAGACATTTTTTATTTTGGTAAAGGAATATTGTTAAAAGTTAATTTGTCAACAAAGAGGTTCAGACAAACGTGATTCCATAACATATATTGTGTCTGAAAACTATTATACCTAACAATACTATTGTTCAACTTTGCAGACATTCATGTAATCTCCTGAATCACTAGTAAAAGAATGCTTTTCGGATATGTGTTTTCAAAACATACTTATTAATGGAAAGTGAAATGGCTGACATACAGTTTCAGGTCAGGGTTTCAGATGAGTGGTTGGTGGCTACATAGCTTAATGTATGCATGAAATTCTTCATAAATGAAAGTACATGTAGATACATAACAGTAAGTAATGGATACAATAGTATTTGCCAGTGTTTGATGGGTGTTTCATAAGGGATTTGTAGTTAAAATAGGTTATTGTATTTGAGGTTTTATTGGAGACCTTCAGAAGATTAAAGAGTTAAGGATTTGATCATAGTGTATTAGAACTTTTGAGAGTTTTAGATCATGTAGTTTAACTTCCTCTTTTTTCAAGTAAGAAACCTAGAGCTTTGAGAGGTTGTGGTGCCCATAGTCACACAACAAAGATAAAGCTTGTAATTCAAATATATTTCTGAGTTTGTGTTTTCTGGTATGTTTTCCATCTTAATACCTATGAGAGGAAAACCTAAAAAGGCCATGTTACCTCCAGTCTTCATGCGCTTTTTCCCTGCAAAAGATACATGTATGCCAAAATATGTGGATAAGGGAAAATCACATATAAGGGGCATTTTTATTACAGTTTTTGGCTGGGGCTGGGTTTGAACCTGCCACCTCCGGTATATGGAGCCGATACCCTACTCCTTGGAGCCACAGGCACCGCCCCAAGGGCATTTTAAAAAAGGAATGTAGGCTTGCAGATTCTACCACATGTAGCTGATATTTTTTCATTTTCTTTCTGTTTGTCCTCTGTGTCACTACTTTTGTCCATTATTTCTGATTTGGACAGTAGTTAAATTGGTTTCAGCCATTAGCCTTTCCTTATAGTCTAAGATAACAAATTATGTTAGTGTTGTTTTCCTGTAAAAATCAATCATGTAATACCTCTTTTTGGAAAACTGTGCATTCCTTGTGGTTTATGTGATCAGATCTAATCTTAATTCCTTGGTTTGGCATGTAAAGACACTTGCATTCAGATCCTGAACCCACCACCAATTCCTTCCTTTTTTCCAAATATATTCCAACTGTATACTTCCGTAGCATGGAACTGCTTATATTCTCTGGGACTTAAGCCTTTTTATGTCTCTTTTCTACTTTCAAACTAGAGTGGCATTGCTCACCTATTCCTCCTTCCCCCTTTCTTTACCCCTACAAACCTGGCAAAGTCCTGCTGGTAGGTACCTCAATACCCAACTCCAAAAGCTTTTTTCCTAGAAGACATATTCACATAGTGTACTAAAGAGTACACTCCTTAGCTGTGCATCTAATTCCTTTGTTCTTATGAATGTAAAATCACTGTAAGTGCTACTAATATGCCTCATAAACTTTTTTTTTTTTTTTTTTTGAGACAGAGCCTCAAGCTGTCACCCTGGATAGAGTGCTGTGGCATCACAGCTCACAGCAACCTCCAATTCCTGGGCTCAAGCGAGTCTCCTGCCTCCGCCTCCCAAGTACCTGGGACTACAGGCGCCCGCCACAACGCCCGGCCATTTTTTGGTTGCAGCCATCCTTGTTGTTTGGCGGGCCCGGGCTGGATTCAAACCCGCCAGCTCAGGAGTACGTGGCTGGCGCCTTAGCCCGTTGAGCCACAGGTGCAGAGCCTCTTCTCCCTTTTCTTACTCTCTCTTTTTCTCTTACAAATCATTTAATCTTCTTTTCCTTCCTTCTCTCATTTTTCTTCCTCTCCCCACCCTGCTTTCTTTTAGTAACTAACTCATTCACCCAACAAATACAAAACATTTAGTATGTAAAGGACAAACAAACACTGAGAATTCAAAAACGAACTCAACATGTTCCTATCCTCAAGAAACTTAACATGGAGAAATTAAATAAGAAAACAATTAGCTAAGGAAGACGTCATAAAGAAATGGCCTTTGAAGTAAACCATGATGAATTCAAGCTTAGCAAAAATTTCTTTAGTACATAATATACAGAAAATTTTGATATTATAAGGATGAATTAGATGCAGTATCTGCTCTTAAGGAGATATTAAAGTCTTCCATGCCATAAGCTAGAATATAAAACTGCTTGAAAGGTGCTGAGATAAAAAAACAAAATGTGATAGAAGAATAATAGAGTGATTCAAGTTGTTTGGGATTTTGAAGAGAAGGTGACATTTCTATAGAGAGAACATTTTAGTGGATAGAGTGAAGGTAGTAACTACAAATATGAAATAGTAAGTCTTCTAATTGGACCAAGATTCTTTTGTGTGGAAGAAGACAAAAGCTAAGCAGGACTATGTTAACTTCTCTCTGTAAAATCAAGAATATGAAAAGACTTAATATAGGCTTGGCTATTAAACTCCAGAATCCTACATTTAGGAGGCACTCCCTAAATTCTGTGTGAGGCTCTGTGAGAAGGAATTTTCCATACAGTGGTTATTAAATATACTATAGGCTAGGTGTAATGGCTCACAACTGTAATTCCAGCATTTTGGGAGGTTTAGGCAGAGGACTGCTTGAAGCCAGGAGTTCAAGACCAGCCTGGGCAAAAGTGAGGCCTCATCTCCACAAATAATAAAAAAAATTAGCCAGGCATGGTGGAGCACATCTGTAGTCCTAGCTACTTGGAAGGCTGACCACTTGTTTACAGGAGTTCGAGGTTACAGACAGGTATTATTGAGCCACTGCATTCCAGCCTGAACAACAGAATGAGATGCACACTTATAACTTTGACTCAAACTGTACAAAAGCAATTTATGTAACGAAAACATGTGTACCCCTGTAATATTCTGAAATAAAAAAATGAATGAGACTGTCTCTAAATCAATCAACCAACCAACCACAAACGACTATCTCACATATGAACTAAAGATACAGCAAAAGTAAAAAGCAAAAAAGTTACAGATGACAAACATATAAAGACTTACTGAAGAAAAGTAGGATATGTTATTTTTTTATTTTATTGTTATTATTCTTTTTTTCAGATAGCGTCTTACTCTCTCACTCTGCTGCCCCAGGCTAGAGTGCTATGGCATCAGACTAGCTCACAGTAATCTCAAACTCCACGGTTCAGTCTACAGCTATACCATCTTGAACGCCCGATCAAGTCTGATCTCAGAAGCTAAGCAGGGTCAGGCCTGGTTAGCATTAGGATGGGAGACTGCCTGGGAATACCGGGTGCTATAGGCTTTAGGGGGGCTGGGCGAAGTGGCTCACACCTGTAATCCTGGCACTCTGGGAGGCTGAGGCAGGTGGGTTGCCTAAGCTCACGAGTTTGAGACCAGCCTGAGCAAGAGCAAGACCCCGTCTCTAAAAACAGCCAGGCATTGTGGTAGGTAGGCACATATAATCCCAGCTACTTGGGAGGCTGAGGCAAGAGAATCACTTGAGCCCAAGAGTTTCTTTCTTTTTTTTCTTTTGTAGAGACAGTCTTACTTTATCGCCCTCGGTAGAGTGCCGTGGCATCACACAGCTCACAGCAACCTCCAATCCTGGGCTTAGGCAATTCTCTTGCCTCAGCCTCCCAAGTGGCTGGGACTACAGGCGCCCACCACAACGCCCGGCTATTTCTTGTTGCAGTTTGGCCAGGGCCGGGTTTGAACCTGCCACCCTTGGTATATGGGGCCAATGCCCTACTCACTGAGCCACAGACACGGCCTGAGCCCAAGAGTTTGAGGTTGCTGTGAGCTATGACACTAGAGCACTCTAGAGAGGGCAACAAAGTGAGATTCTGTCTAAAGAAAAAAAAAAAAACTCCAGGGGGCGGCGCCTGTGGCTCAAAGGAGTAGGGTGCCGGCCCCATATGCCCGAGGTGGCAGGTTCAAACCCAGCCCCAGCCAAAAACTGCAAAAAACAAACAAACAAACAAAACCTCCAGGGTTCAAGTGATCCTCTTGCCTCAGCCTCCAAAGTAGCTGGGACAATACCCCATTAGTTTTTCTATTTTTAGTAGAAACAGGGTCTTGCTCTTGCTTAGGCTGGTTTTGAACTCCTGAACTCAAGTGATCTTTGCCTCTCCTCCCAGAATGCTAGGATTACAGGTATAAACCACTGTGCCTGGCTAGATATTTTAAGTTGTATTAAAATGAGTCAAAATCCCTTTCATCTATCCTATAAAGCTCCAAAAAAAAAAAAAAAATCTCTTCTAAACCATATCCCTGGCTGGGCCTGGTGGTATGCACCTATAGGTGGGAGAATTTCTTCAGGCTAGGAGTTCAAAAATTAAAAAATTAGTTGGGCATGGTGGCATGTACCTGTAGTCCCAGGTAGACTACAGGCAGGAGGACTGCTTGACCTAAGGAGTTGGAGGCTATAGTGATCCATGACGATGCCACTGCACTCTAGCTTGGGCACAGAGTAAGACTCCTTCTCAAAAATAAATAAATAAAATGTATCTCTTAATGTCATACAGACTGCTGCACAGAAATGTTTATAGTTCTGTCTCAAGAAGGTAACTCAAATAGTAGAATGAATACACTAGGTTACAAGACTGTGCCTCAGCATTTGGCACTCTAATTATTATAAGTAATTATAGGATACCTTAAATTCAGTGTGACCAAAGCTGAACTCTATTTTCATTCAAACCTGTTTTTGTCTCCTATTAAAAGTTAGTGGCATCATTACCTACCTATTCACTCAAGAAAAAAGTAAAGAGAAAGAATCACTAGACTTTAAGGTTCTAGAAGTCAGATCGGAGCTGTCTTTTAAATTCTATACACCTAGGCTTAATACATTACTGAAACGTAATAGATTCTCAGCAAGTACTCAGTATGAGGCATTTCAGTTCCCAATCTGCTCTTTCTGATATGCTTACAGGGGTTTATCTCAGACCATTGTAGAAATCAGCTCTCGAATGTCACTTAGTGCGATCCTCTCAACCTTTTCACACAGCAAGCAAGCTGGGAGTGGAGGCTCACACATGTAATCCTAGGACTCTGGGAGGTCAGAGCTGGGTGGATTGCCTGAGCTCATGGGTTCAAAGACCAGTCTGAGCAAGAGCAAGACCCCATCTCTAAAAATAGCTAGGCATTGCGGCAGGCACCTGTAGTCCCAGCTACTTGGGAGTCTGAGGCAAGAGAATCACTTAAGCCTAAGAGAGGCTGCTATGAGCTATGATGCCATGGCACTCTACGGGGGGGGGGGGGGGGGGGCGGGGCGTGACAAAGTGAGACTCAATCTCAAAAAAAAAAAAGAATAGGCTTGGTGCCTGTAGAATAGTGGTTATAGCACTGGACACATGCACTGAGGCTGGTGGGTTTGAACCCACCCTGGCCAGCTAAACAATGACAACTATAACAAAAAAGCCAGGGGTTGTGGCAGGTGCCTATAGTCCCAGGTACTTGGGAGGCTGAGGCAAGAGAATCTCTTAAGCCCAAGAGTTTGAGGTTGCTGTGAGCTATGATGCCACAGTACTCTACTGAGGGTGACATAGTGAGACTCTGTGTCAAAAAAAAAGAATACTCCTATGTTCCTAATTTTAAAAAGCCAGTCTTCGCCCAACTGAGTCCTAGTCTTCTCTCATTCATCCTCTTTTACCCTCATTGTGCTGACAAAATCATTGGGAGCAAACACCCTAAAAGTTTTACAAGTACATTTCGTTGTCATAGCACACCTTCGAATCCAACTCGCTCAAGGAGGTTCAATGGGTACCAGATTAAAGGTTTGTTCCCAACTGGAAGCAGAGGTTTGGGAATGCTGGAAGTCAGGTCTGTCATCCGCGATCCCCCGCCAACTGCCATCACCACTGCTTGAAATTCCATTTTTATAAACTGCAAACACAAAAAAAGCAATTAATAGGAAAAAGTAGTAGTAAAAATTAAAGTACACACAATATATATATATATATATATATTTTTTTTTTTTTTTTTTTTTGAGACAGAGCCTCAAGCTGTTGCCCTGGGTAGAGTGCTGTGACATCACAGCTCACAGCAACCTCCAACTCCTGGGCTCAAGCGAGTCTCCTGCCTCTGCCCCCCAAGTAGCTGGGACTACAGGCACCCGCCACAATGCCCAGCTATTTTTTTTTGGTTGTAGCCATCATTGTTGTTTGGCGGGCCTGGGCTGGATTCGAACCTGCCAGCTCAGGTGTATGTGGCTGGCGCCTTAGCCGCTTGAGCCACAGGTGCCGAGCCATAAAGTATACACAATATTAACACTATTTTTATTTAGGTTACTGATATGCACTAAAGTTAAATGTACAACTTCTAACTCTAGTAACCAGAGTAAGAGAAGCTCTTAGCTTCGGATAAACATTATCTTTATCATATTTTCTTACCAATATATACTCTCACTTCCACCCTTAGTAAAAGTGGGGAGATTAGAATGAAAAAAATTTGGCCCTTGAATTGTTCACAATTAAGTGGGGAAGACAAATTCAGTAAACTACAATACACATCATTAGTGCCACAGCAGGAATGGTCTTCATAGAAAACACTGGGAAGGTTTTACAGGAAGGCAATGCTTGAGCTGACTCTGAAGAAGTGAGAGTGTACCATGTGGGCTTCTGATATGTGAGTTTTTATTCTTTGAAAATTTTAAAAGACTTCTGACTAGAATTAAGAGCAGAAACACAGGATGTTAAGTCTTTTTCTTTGGATGTTAGCCTTTTGAAAAGTATAAAATGACTTAAGATTCCTCCAATAATTCAGCCTTCTGCTCTAGTCTTCTCTTTACCCCCAATTATGAAAAATATCACTATAAACACAAATGTAGGCTTGTGTCTGAACATAGATTTACAGAACCCAATTACACAAACAAACCAAATTATTAATTCTTTTTTGCAAACTCAAGGTAATAAAACTATTTAACATTAAGAAGAATCTCTTGGGTGGCGCCTGTGGCTCAGTCAGTAGGGCACCAGCCCCATATACTAAGGGTGGTGGGTTCAAACCTGACCCCAGCCAAACTGCAACAAAAAATAGCTGGCGTTGTGGCAGGCGCCTGTAGTCCCGGAGGCTGAGGCAAGAAAATCGCCTAAGTCCAGGAGTTGGAGGTTGCTGTGAGCTGTGTGACGCCACAGCACTCTACCGAGGGTGATTAAGTGAGACTCTGTCTCTACAAAAAAAACAACAGAAAGTGAAGAATCTCTTTATAGCAGCTACCACAGAACAGTGGCAAATCCTTAGTGATTTGAACTCAAAGTATTCTTCTTTGACTTACAACAAATGATATAATTTTTAAAACAAAAGAGTAAAATGCAATGCTCAGAGAAAATAATTTATTCAACACCAGTCAAAAAATGTTGCAATTTTGCCATAATTATAATCAGTCCTGGGCCACATACATCAATATTTAAACTATAACACTTAACACCTGGTATACCCAAGGCACAAAGTGAAGGCTCTTGCATAACATTCACAACTTAAAGATATGATTATTTTGATTCCAGCAAGCATTCCCTCAAATTGGAATTTAACTTCAATTTGGCATAACTCCCACCACCTCTAATGTTATTATGAAAAGAGATTATGAAAAGAGCACTAGACAATTAAGAGATGAAAGACTTAAAAGAAGAGTTGAAAGACTTGAGTTTAAGTGTTCTTCTGGTTCTGCCATTTAGAGGTAGTGTGACCAGGAGCCTGATATTTTAAAATCTCAGTTTCCTGGGTGGCGCTTTTGGCTCAGTGAATAGGGCGCTGGCCCCGTATACCAAGGGTGGCAGGTGCAAACCCGGCCCCGGCCAAACTGCAACAAAAAAATAGCTGGGCGTTGTGGCGGGCGCCTGTAGTCTCAGCTATTCAGGAGGCTGAGGCAAGAGAATCGCCTAAGCCCAGGAGTTGGAGGTTGCTGTGAGCTGTGTGATGCCACGGCACTCTGCCGAGGGTGATAAAGTGAGACTCTGTCTCTACAAAAAAAAAAAAATCTCGGTTTCCTTAGTTTCTAGCAGGAAGTCTGGTGGTTAAGTTTACAGATACCAGAGCCTGGATGCCTGGGTTTGAATTCTAGCTGTGTGAACTAGGCCAAAGCACATAACTTCTCTATGCCTCAGTTTTTTCATTTTATAAGATAAGCATAATTATAGTTTCCTTCACAAAATTACAGTTAAGGCTAAATTTATTATTCTATGTAAACCACAAAAAAGTAATGTCCATCCTATTAAAGACACTATATACAAGTATTTGATTTTTTTTTTTTTTTTGAGACAGAGCCTCAAGCTGTCACCCTGGATAGAGTGCTGTGGCATCACAGTTCACAGCAACCTCCAATTCCTGGGCTTAAGCGAGTTTCCTGCCTCTGCCTCCCAAGTAGCTGGGACCCACAGGCGCCCGCCACAATGCCCGGCCATTTTTTGGTTGCAGCCGTCATTGCTGTTTGGCGGGCTGGGGCTGGATTTGAACCCGCCAGCTCAGGTGTACGTGGCTGGCGCCTTAGCCCATTGAGCCACAGGCGCCGAGCCACAAGTGTTTGATATTATTAGACAAAGGCTAGAACATGGAAAGTCTCTGTAATAATGGAACCACACTGTTTCATAATTCTGATCTCTGCACTGCTACTCTTGCTTCCTAAGTTGCCTTTCTCTTGCTCTTAGAAATCATCTATTATACTTTTAAGACTCAGTTCAAGAATCAAAGCCATTCCTAACCCTCCTCACCCCTCTGGAAGAAGTTACTACTTTCCACTAGGTGCTTCCACTCTCCTATGTACATACATCTCAATCTTTACTGGTTTTATTGTACTTACATGTTTAAATGTCTATTTAAGAGTAACATTAATGGGTAGCGCCTGTGGCTCAGTGAGTAGGGCGCCGACCCCATATACCAAGGGTGGTGGATTCAAACCCAGCCCTGGCCAAACTGCAACAAAAAAATAGCCAGGAGTTGTAGTGGGTGCCTATAGTCCCAGCTACTCGGGAGGCTGAGGCAAGAGAATTGCCTAAGCCTAAGAGCTAGAGGTTGCTGTGAGCTGTGATGTTACAGCACTCTACTGAGGGCAATAAAATGAGACTCTGGCTCTAAAAAGAAAAAAAAATGACATTAGTGTCTTTGAAATGTCTATGTAAGAGTCAATTTAAGAATGAGATCCTTATGTATGTTCCTTATTCTGTATCCATAATAACAATAATCATAAAAAGAATGGGCTGGGCCCAGTAGCTCACACCTGTAATCCTAGCACTTTGGGAGGCTGAGGCAGGTGGATTGCTTGAGCTCAGGAGTTCAAGACCAGCCTGAGCAAGAGCAAGACCCTGTCTCTACAAACAGAAAAACTAGCCAGGCGTGTGGTAGGCGCCTATAGTCAGAGCTACTTGGGAGGCTAGGACAACCGAATGAGACTCTGTTTCAAAAATTAAATTAAATTAAATTAAAAATAAAAGAATTATTTTCTTGGAAGGACTGTGTGTTTGTCATCACTGTTTATCTCCAGTCAGATGCCAGGCACTCAGTGTTTATGGAACGAGGATCTGTTTATGGAATGTTGGGAGCCTCAGAACAACTCTGTGTAAGAATCAAACTTAAATATCCACACAAAGGTTTCAGAACCCAGTTCACTAGGACCTGAGGTTCCTGCTTCCAGGGAGGCTCTGGGTGAAAAAATGAAACTTAGGAAACAAGAATAATTACTAATATACTAATTATGATACTGCTAGGCAGAGTTTTGGATCACTGTCACGACTATGAGTGATGGGAATCAAGGCAACTAGTCTCTCTAGCCTCCCAATCTTTGGAGAGGCTGTTCACAGCATCTCAGACACGCCTCCATCATAGCATTGGTGCGCTCTCCAGAAGTAGGCAGATTAAAAATAAATAAAAGCTGGCCAGGCGCAGTGGCTCACACCTGTAATCCTAGCACACTGGGAGGCAGAGGCAGATGTTTGAGACCAGCCTAAGCAACAGCTAGACCCTATCTCTACTAAAAATAGAAAAACTATCAGGGTGTTGTGGCAGGAGCCTGTAGTCCCAGCTGATCCGGAGGCTAAGGTAGGAGGATCACCTGAGCCCAGAGACAGAGGTTACTATGAGCTAATGATGGTGCCCTGGCACTCTACCCAGAGCGACAGAGTATGACTGTCTCTAAATACATACATACATACAGTATAACAAATGGTTTGTCGTCGTATTGTGTGCTGCCTAAGGACAGGAACCTTACCGTAATCCTCCTGTATGTCATTGTCCTACACTCAAACAACTAAATAAGCCTTAGTGTCTGTCACATTGTCACATTGCACGAGACACCCAAACTCCTGGATCTTATTTAACAAGGGCTGAAGTGGAAAGAGCTTAGGCACAGTGCTAAAGGCATCTGTCCTGGAGCTGGGGCTCACTCGTTGTGACTTCGAGAAGAACCTACTCTCCCCGAATCTGTTTCTCCATCTGTTGCACAAGTGGTATTCTCCCCAACCTCCTTTCTAGTTCTGACACTTGGCTACACTGTAGCGTCGAGCAGGGGCTCGACCTGGCGACTTCGGGTTTTCAGCACGCCTGCCTACTCACTCGGGTCCGCCACGGCCCGGCTCGGCAAGCCCACCTCCCTCAGAGAGTGGGGGCCTAGGGCACCCATCGGGTTGCTCACCCGGGTCAGCCAGCTCGTGCGGGGCCTGGCAGGGCAGAACCCGCAGCTTTACCTCAGCTCCGCGCACGCTGCAACCGCTCGCTGCGCTCCCCACGCCGCCTCTGACTGACAGCCCAATGGCGCAGGCGCACGATGGTCGAGCAGCTCGATGAGATGCACTGAACAGACCTGCAGAAAAGGGACGAACGCCGAGCGATAGATGACTGAGGGGCGGTGCGTGCACGCGCCTAGGCGCGGAGGCGGGGCAGGAGGGGCGGGGCCGGGGGGCGCGGGGCAATCGGGAAGTTTCGGCTGTTGGGGCTGGGTTGTAGGACTTGGCGGTCTGCGTTCCTTCGTCCATTCACACGTTACCAACGTCTATTGAGCATCTCTCCCAGTGCAGGGTGCTAGGATCCCAGATGGAACGTGTCACAGTCTCTTTCCTAAAGGCGTTCCCATTCTAGGATCTGACTCCAACCACCACTCTGTAATAGAGAGCTCATTGGAAGCACAATCTCGGACTAGCCAATGAAAATAATCACTGGGCTCGGCGCCTGTGGCTCGGCGGGCTGGGGCGCCAGCCACGTGCACCTGAGCTGGCGGGTTCGGGTCCAGCCCGGGCCCGCCAAACAACAATGACGGCTGCAACCAAAAAAAAAAGAAAAAAAATGGCCGGGCGTTGTGGCGGGCCTCTGTGGTTCCAGCTACTTGGGAGGCGGAGGCAGGAGATTCGCTTGAGCCCAGGAGTTGGAGGTTGCTGTGAGCTGTGATGCCACGGCACTCTATCCAGGGTGACAGCTTGAGGCTCTGTCTCAAAAAAAAAAAAAAAAAAAAAGAAAGAAAATAATCACTGAATGCGCTTGCCGACCAGAGATTGCCAGAGCTTCTTATGGGTGAGACGTCTAACAGACGGACTCAAGACAGCTTGAACCGTCAAAACGTGAAGAGGCCAGTGCGGCTGAAGGGAAGTAGCCAGGGAGAGAGTGAATGGTGGCAGAGGAAGGCAGAGAGGCAAAGGGAAAGGGTAAAGAATTGAGATCCTATGGAGCATGTAGGCTGTTATGAGGACCTTCAGTTTTGCTGTGAGATAGGAAGTTACCAGAGACTGTTGAGCAGAGGGACGTGATGTGACAAGGTTTTAAAGGCTCACTCTGGTTGCTGTATAGACAATAGATTACCTGAAAGCAGAGACATAGTCCACTACTTAAGAAGCACAATTGCATGAGACACTCCAAACTGCTGGATCTAGACAACCCTGTCTCAAAATATATATATAATATTTTACTGTTTGATCAGAGACCTTCTTAAATATACGTGACTTAAATTCTTCTTCTTCTTTTTTTTTCTTTTGAGGCAGACTCTCACTATGTCGCCCTTGGTAGTGTGCAGTGGCGTCACAGCTCACAGCAACCTCAAACTCTTGGGCTTAAGCAATTCTCTTGCCTTGGACTCTCAAGTAGCTGGGACTAAGGGGGCCTGCCACAACGCCCCACTATTTTTTGTTGTAGTTGTCATTGTTTAGCAGGCCTGGCCAGGTTCGAACCCACCAGCCTCAGTGTATGTGGCCAGCACCCTAACCACTGAGCTATGGGTGCTGAGCCTATTATTGGTTTTTGAGCCAGGGTCATGTTCTGTTGCTCAGGCTGGAGTGCAGAGCTCTCTGCAACCTCCAACTTCTAGGCTTAAGCGATCCTCCTGCCTCAGCCTTATGAGTAGCTGAAATTATACACATCTGGCTAGTTTTAACATTTTTTGTAGAGATGAGGTCTCGCTATATTGTTTCGTCTCAAACTTCTGAGCTCAACTGATCCTCCTGCCTTGGCCTCCCAAAGTGCTGAGGTTAGAGGCATGAACCACCATGCCCGGCCTATTTTTATTTTTATTGCAAGTGTGTAGCAGAGAAGACTGCAGTGCCTATTAATATAGTTTAGTGCCACAGCTTTGATTGATGCTAAATAAATCACCAGCAATTTTACCCAGAATTACTTTTTTTTTTTTTTTTTGAGACAGAGCCTCAAGCTGTCACCCTGGATAGAGTCCTGTGGCATCACAGCTCACAGCAACCTCCAATTCCTGGGCTCAAGCGACTCTCCTGCCTCTGTCTCCCAAGTAGCTGGGACTACAGGTGCCCGCCACAACGCCTGGCCATTTTCTGGCTGCAGCCGTCATTGTTGTTTGGCGGGCCCGGGCTGGATTTGAACCTGCCAGATCAGGTGTATGTGACTGGCGCCTTAGCCCTTTGAGCCCCAGGCGCCACCCCTAGAATTACTTTTGTTCCCTGAATGTAAATATCAATATGATGAAAAAGGCAAATACCTTTTATTATTATGATGCAAGTACTTTTGACCTGGCATGTGTCCTGAAAAGATCTACAGAGCACACTTTATTTTATTTTATTTTTTTTTGAGATAGAGTCTCACTATGTCTCCCTGGGTAGAGTGCTGTGGTGTTACAGCTTACAACAACCTCATACTCTTGGGCTTACGTGATTCTCTTGCCTCATCCCCCTAAGTAGCTGGGACTACAGGTGCCCGACACAACACCCTGCTATTTTTGTTGTCGTTGTTGTCATTGTTGGTTGTCAGGTCCAGGCTGGGTTCAAACCTGCCAGCTCCGTTGTATGTGGCTGGTGCCCTAGCCGCTGAGCCACAGACACCGAGCCAAGAGCACACTTTAAGAACTGCTGCCTTGGCCAGGTGTGATAGCTCACACTTGTAATCCTGGCACTCTGGGAGTCTGAGGCAGGATGCCTTGAGCTCAGGAGTTGGAGACCAGCCTGAGCATGAGTGAGATCCTTATCTCTACTTAAAATAGAAAAAAATTAGCCAGGTGTTGTGGTGGGCACCTGTAATCCCAGCTACTTGGGAGGCTGAGGCAGGAAGATTGTTTGAACTCAGGAGTTTGAAGTTGCTGTGAGTGAGGCTGATGCCATGGTGCTCTAGCCTGGGCAAGAGAGTGAGACTCTGTCTCATAAAAAGAAAAAAAAAAGAAAGAACGGCTGGCTTATATATTCTTCCTGGCTCCATTGTGACACTCACTGTAAAGGGTTGTCATTCCTTTTCCATGTCTCCACTATTACACTAGGAGCCCTTTGAGGAAAAGGGACTGTGTCGTATTTGCTCCTCTCTCCCCAGAACCTAGTATAGGACCTGAGATGTACAAAGTGAATAATACGGAATGAATCGAAATTTTTTTGTTGTTGTTGAGACAGAGTCTTACTGTGTCACTCGTGGTAAAGTACCGTGGCATCACAGCTCACAGCAACCTCAAACTCTTGGGCTTAAGCCATTCTCTTGCCTCAACCTCCCAAGTAGCTGGGACTACAGGAGCCTGTCCCAACGCCTGGCTATTTTCTGTTGCAGTTGTTGTTGTTGTTTAGCTAGCCTGGGCCAGGTTCAAACCTGCCACCCTCAGTGTACGTGGCTGGTGCCGTAACCACTGTGCTAGGGACGCCGAGCTTGAATTGAAATTTTTAAATAAATTTTCTTTTGACCTCCCATTTGGTGGTGGGAAAACTGGGCTGAGAGCTAGGTCACTGACAATATCTCTTCTCTTGAACCCTCCTCTTCTCTGAGTTAATCAATATTATCCCTTATACCTCAATTAATGCTTAGTATTTATTAAGTACACAGGGAGTACTTAATAAATGATTATTAAATATAGGTTATTTCTTATAACTTTTGTTTTACATTCACAGTGGTAATTTCTCATCTCTTTCCCAAGGGATCTTTTAGTGTGAGTGTGTGGATTTGGACGTGGTGTGGGAATAGCTGAAGAAGGGAAATCTCTCCGAACTGTAAAAGACAAAAGAAACCTTTCAAAAGTTAAGTTTTGGCTCACAAATACTCTTCCCATGATCTGCTAGAGATCTCTCTGGGAATTTCCTGGATACGTTACAATATTCATCTACTCCATTTGGCTGTAGACTTGTCAGTGGGGCAGGGAATTATTGTTTTTAGAGTGCTGAATGGAAGATAAAAATGAAAAAAGAAACTCCACTTTGGCAACCAATTGCAAGTCCTAAAATAATTGCATTTTGTTTTTGTATAGAAGCCCAGTAATTGTCTAATAGATTCATGATAAGTTAGAGAAAATGATAGTGGTGTTTGGCATGTATAAAGAGTTTGGAAAGAATCTTCATTAATTAGGATTTCAATATTTTTTTTCAAGCACATAGAACTTTCATCATTGGTGGTTTTAAAAGTCAGCATCTGGGTGGCGCCTGTGGCTCATCCAGTAGGGCGCCGGCCCCATATACCAAGGGTGGCGGGTTCAAATCCAGCCCCGGCTGAACTGCAAAACAAAAAAATAGCCAAGCGTTGTGGCAGGCACCTGTAGTCCCAGCTACTTGGGAGGCTGAGGCAAGAGAATTGCCTAAGCCCACGAGTTGGAAGTTGCTATGAGCTGATGCCACAGCACTCTACCGAGGGCCATAAAGTGAGACTGTCTCTACAAAACAACAAAAAATAATAAAATAAATAAATAAAAGTCAGCATCTGGACATGCATGTCCTAAATTGATGGGTCAACTTAAAAAATAAGTGATTTAATTAATTTGGTGATTCTCGCCTCCTCCCTAAAAGTTAGTTTTTTTTTCTCCCTAAAAGTTTTTAATGAAAACAAAAACTTTTCAGATGGCTGATTTTTCCTTGTTTTTATGTTGAAAAGTATGGTTTCTGGGCCATAGTTCATGTATTTATTTAAGAACTATTTACTGAGTGACTACTATGTGCTAAATGTAAGAATGGTCAGTGTTTATGGTGAAATGATGGAGAAATGGTTAACTCATAGTCTTTCAGTAATGGCAAAAATCAATCTCACTCTCTACCTGCTTTCTTTCTTCTTCTTCTTTTTTTTTTTGGCCTGGAAACGTGTTTATTTAGCAAGAACTGACCCCTCAGGACCCTCAACATGCTTCTCAGCTTGGGATTTGCTGTGGCAGGTGACTTGGCTGAGGACAGGCTATTTCTTGCTCTTGCTTGTTTCTGCCATTTTTGAGTCCCCTAAATCATCTTCCCTGTACTGTGGTCCCGAGTTTAGGGAGTCAGGGTGGTTGGTGACCTGGTCACTGGGAGCACAGGAACATAACTTCTTGGCTGGTGTCCCACAAGCCCAGGGACAGCTACTGGCCCAGTTGAGGACTGTTCTGCAGCAGCCACTCCAGGAGGTACGACATGCCATAGAAGCTGAGCGATGTTCTGGAAGATCTCAATCTACTCCATGAAGACCTGAGTGTGGATGGTGAGGGTAAAGGCCACCACGCAGCTGCAGTGCACGGGTATGTTGGTCTCCTTCACACTGTGGCACTTTAGGCAGATCAGGTCCTGCAGGGTGAAGGCCATCAGCTTCTTCTGCAGGGCTTCTACCAGGGCCATCTCGATGGTGGACAAATCATAGGCCGCCTGACAATTGGAGAAGAGCCACTGGGGCAAGATGGCTCCATCTTGAGAAAAGGAGGAGTCCTTGCACAGGTCCAGGTCTCGGCAGAAATTACAACTGTGGCAGATGACCTTGGGGAGCACGTAGGAGTGGCAGGGGTCTCTGAACTGGGCCTCCTCGGAGAACTTGCCGACACCCACCAGGTGCAATAGGTTCCGGTTGAGCTTGTTCACCTGGTTCGTGATGTTTGTGTCCAGTGATAGCACCTGCAGAGACCACAGCCCACGTCAGGACAGAGTATCCAGGGCCTCCCTGCTGCTGCCTCTACCTGGTTTCTTTTTCTGCCCTCTTGCACGCTTGAAGGTATTCTATGGATTTCTGTTTTCATAAGCCACTGGTGAGCTCAGCAGACAAAAAGGAAATGTAGATTTTCTTTACAATCACTATATCTATTGATTAGATCTGTCTTTTAGTATTTGTTCTTGTTAACCTTGAAGGGTTCCTGGGTGAACAACAAAATGTGAGCTGAAGATCTGGCCTCAGACTGTGGCCAAAATTCTCAGGGCAGAATCAGAAAACCGGCTGGGCGCCTGTGGCTCAATGGGCTAAGGAGCCAGCCATGTACACCTGAGCTGGCGGGTTCAAATCCAGCCCCCGGGCCTGCCAAACAATGATGGCTGCAACCAAAAAATGGCCGGGTGTTGTGGTGGGCACCTATAGTCCCAGCTACTTGAGAGGTGGAGGCAGGAGCCTCGCTTGAGCCCAGGAATTGGAGGTTGCTGTGAGCTGTAATGCCATAGCACTCTATCCAGGGTGACAGCTTGAGGCTCTGTCTCAAAAAAAAAAACCAGGATCAGAAAACCTGTGAAAAGTCTGTCTTCTGATCATCCAGCCAGGAAGAAGAGAGAAGGCAGCTGCTTCTCCTGTCAGAGGAAAAGCAGATGGACCAGTGTTGGGAATCACTGCAATTCACTTTTTTTTCTTTACCCCTCCGCCCCTTAAAATCAACTAGTCACTTGATCTCACTGCAGGCATTTTTCCTTTCTTTGGAATGCCACACCATCTCCCTACTTTCTTTTTTCTTTTCTTTCTCCTTTTCTACTGTCACTCTTTCACTCTCTTTCTCCTGCTAAGAAGATAAGATAAACTTCATAGTTTTATATCCTAATCTTGGCCTAGAGAATTCTTTTCTGGTCCTAGGTGGAGCACCTACTGAGTTTTCCAGCCAAGTGACATGGTGCTAACACTGTAGTAGCAAAAGGCAGGATAAATTACAAAGAAGATTAAGTAATAAAAGAGCAAACTGAAAGTATATTAAAAGGTGATAAGTATATTGGGAATAAGAAAAACTTGGGCAGGGAGAAGGAGAATTGACAAGTATTATGTCTTAGAGTTTATAGAGGTTGTTGGAATAGGGGATTTGTGTTTCATTTAAATCTTTCTACAACTTTCAGGTGGTGCCTGTAGCTCAGTCAGCAGGGCGCCGGCCACATACATCAAGGCTGGTGGGTTCGAATCTGGCCCGAACCAGCTAAACAACAATCACAACTGCAACAAAAAAATAGCTGGGCGTTGTGTCGGGCGCCTGTAGTCCCAGCTACTTGAGAGATTGAGGCAAGAGAATTGCTTAAGCCCAAGAGTTTCAGATTGCTGTGAGCTGTGACACCACAGCACTCTACCCAGGGCAACCGTTTGAGACTCTGTCTCAAAAAAAAATCTTTCTACAACTTTCTATCTAATAAATTTAGAAGCAAATACAAAAGTAATAATCGACATCAGTAAAAATGATGGAATAAGGACCTCCAAAAATTCTCTCCTTCATAAAAGCAATGAGAATACTATCAAAAGTTGTCAATACCAACTTTTTTGAAAGTGCATCATTAGCACTGACCAATTATGTAACTTGTTTCAAAATCTGTTGGTGATTGGTTTCTGTACATCTGTTACTCATTTTATACTGAACTAAAATAAAATCTTAAGGGACTTTCCAGTGGCTGACGGAATGGACTCCCTCTTAGTCAACAGGATGTCCTAAAAGTGAGTTGTGAGCCATGAGGAGGACGGTCAGAGGTGCCTCATCACGTCCCTCCTCTCTTCTTAGAAACATCTCTTAACTCATTAACAGTCCTAAGGCTATGCCAGGCAAAAATAACAGGCCTCCCACTACTAGGTATTTACCTCAATGAAAAAAGACATCACCACAGGGATATTTGCACTCAAATGTTCATAGCAGCTCAGTTCATGATCACAAAGACGTGGAAATAACCCAAGTGCCCATCAACACGTGAATGGATCAATAAACTGTAGTATATATGTACTATGGAATGCTATTCAATCATATAAAAAAGATGCAGATTTTGTATCCTTTATATCCATCAACCTGGATGGATTTGGAGAACATTCTCCTAAGTATTGCCAGATTGGAAAAACAAGCATAACATGTACTCAATACCAATTTGAAACAAGGAGATTTAACCATCACAGACCCACATGAGGGAAAATCTCAATTAAGTTCCAAAAATGGAGAGGTGGGGTTTCAGTAACTACCAAATGGGTACAATGCATGGATGTATGACACTGTCCATGAGTGTAGGACATAGCTACAACTCTGACTTTAAACTTTCATGGGTATATGATATGACTTAATGGTGTGTACCCTCATTAATCTGAAATAAAAATAAATAAGTAAAATTAAATTAAAGAAGCTATAGAGGCCAGGCATAGGAGCTCCCACCTGTAATTCTAGTACTCTGGGAGGCTGAGGTGGGAGGATTGTTTGAGAGCAGCCTGAGCAAGAGTGAGACCCTGTCTCTACTAAAAATAGAAAAATTAGCTAGGCATCATGGTGCCTAGTACTTACTCCCTGGTACTCAGGAGACTGAGACAGAAGGATTGATCAAGCCCAAGAGTTTGAAGTTGCTGTGAGCTGGCACGCCATGGTACTCTACCCAGGGCGACATAGTGAAACTCTGTCTCAAATTAAAAAAAAAAAAAAAAAAAAAAAAAGGCTCAGTGCCCGTAGCACAGTGGTTATGGCCTCAGCCACATACACCGAGGCTGGTGGGTTCGAACCCAGCCCAGGCCAGCTAAGCAACAATGACAACTGCAACAGAAAAGCCGGGCATTGTGGTGGGTGCCTGTAGTCCCAGCTACTCGAAAGACTGAGGCAAGAGAATTTGAGGTTGCTGTGAGCTGTGACGCTATAGCACTCTACCAAGGATGACATAGTGAGAGAGAACTCTGTCTCAAAAAAAAAAAAAGTGTTCTTAATTATCTCTAGAAAATGGTTAATGTATGGAGAATCCTCAGAGAACTCAAATTAGACCTCTCATTTGATCCTGCAATCCCATTACTAGGCATCTACCCAGAAGAAAAAAAATCATTTTATCATAAGGACATTTGCACTAGACTGTTTATTGTAGCTCAATTTACAATTGCCAAAATGTGGAAACAACCTAAATGCCCACCAACCTAGGAATGGATTAACAAGCTGTGGTATAATATGTATGCCATGGAATACTATTCAGCCATTAAAAAAGATAGAGACTGTACATCTTTTGTATTAACCTGGATGGAGGTGGAACAAATCCTTCTTAGTAAAGCATCACAAGAAAGGAGAAGTAAGAATTCAATGTATTCATTTCTAATATGAAGGCAGTAGATGATCTAATACAAGGTGGAATGTAGGGGAAGAAGTGGGTAGAGGGGAGGAGGGAGAGGGATGGGGGTTCATGGTGTATGGTACACCTCTTGGGGGGAGGACACAATTATAATAGGGACTTTACGTAACAAATGCAATCAGTGTAACCTAATTCTTTGTACTCTCAATGAATCCCGAACAATAAAAATAAAATGGTTAATGTTTCATAAATATTGGTAACTGAAAATTTAAAAATATATACATGGCAAATCACTTGAGTCTGGGTATCTGTCTGGTGGCTTATCTTTAATTAATAGACTTCCTTATCTTAACGCATTCCAAGCCTTTAGAAAAAGCTTCACATCTTTAACCAATTACAAGTCAAAGAGTATTTTTTTTGTTTTTGGGTTTTTTTTTTTTTTTTGTAGAGACAGAGTCTCACTTTATTGCCCTCGATAGAGTGCCGTGGCGTCACACAGCTCACAGCAACCTCCAACTCCTGGGCTTAGGCGATTCTCTTGCCTTAGCCTCCCGAGTAGCTGGGACTACAGGCACCCGCCACAACACCCGGCTATTTTTTTTTGTTTGTTTTGCAGTTCAGCTGAGGCTGGGTTTGAACCCGCCATCTTTGGTATATGGGGCCAGTGCCCTACTTGATGAGGCATAGGTGCCGCCCTTTTTTTTTTTTTTTTTTTGAGACACCCTCCGTAGAGGGTGAATTCATACCCTCCGTAGAGTGCCGTGGTGTCCTACCTCACAGCAACCTCAAACTCTTGGGCTCAAGTGATTCTCTTTCCTCAGTCTCCCAGGTAGCTGGGACTATAGGTGCCTACCACAATGCCTATTTTTAGAGACAGAGGCTCAATCTTGCTCAGGTTGGTCTGGAATCTGTGAGGTCAGGGCAATCCACCTGCCTCGGCCTCCTAGAGTGCTAGGATTACGAGTCTTTACTTTAAACCCACCTATAACCTGTAAGGTTCCCCCACACACCCCCTTTGAGATGTCCTACTTTTTCAGAACAAATCAATGTAAGCATTCCATGTATTGATTTATAACTTTATGTGTAATTCCTGTCTCCCTGAAATGTATAAAACTAAACTGTGACCCAACCACACTGAATCCATTATGCCCAGGCAATTTTTTCTACTTTTTTTTAGAGATAGGTCTTGCCATGTTGCCTAGCTGGTTTTCAACTCCTGGGCTCAAGTGACCCTCCCACCTTGGCTCCTAAAATGCTGGGATTATAGACATGAGCCACCATTTGCAACTGCATTAACTATTTTATTATTTCCTTGGTATAACTTCTTAAAATCACTCATCAAACTGTCATATTGCCCTGTAGGATGAATCAGTTTTCACTCCCCATAGTATCTATTTCCTAAACTCTCTACCACCCTTGAGTATTAACACTTAAAAATATTTTTTGACAATGTGATATGCTGAAAAATGATAAAATTATTGTAATTTGCATTTATTTATTTACCATTGAGCTATTGTTTTTCTTCTTTAGAAACTACTCTTCATGTATTTTCATCCTTTTTTTTTGGCCGGGGCTGGGTCTGAACCCGTCACCTCCAGCATATGGGGGCGGCGCCCTACTCACTGAGCCACAGGTGCAGCCCCTTTCATCCATTTTTCTATTGGTTTAATTATATTTTTCTTATTGATTTGTAAGAAACTTTGCATAGCACTAAAATAATAAATGCTTCATAATCGCTGATTGTCTTAATGCAAAGCATTGTGCTAAGTGCTGTATATTTACCCTCTTGTCCTCTCAATTCCACATGAGAAACCTAGAGCAAAGAGGAATTAAGTAACATGCTGGTTAAGTAGTGAGTGATAAAGCTGGGTTTGAATGGTAGCCAGCCAGCTCCAAAGCCTGTAGACTTGTAAACTAAGGTAAACCCCTACA
The DNA here is from genome assembly GCA_963574655.1 of Perodicticus potto. NCBI lineage: Eukaryota > Metazoa > Chordata > Mammalia > Primates > Lorisidae > Perodicticus > Perodicticus potto. The sequence goes on along the minus strand of CAUYRH010048062.1, from coordinate 41,742 downwards.
TATTAACCCCTTTGTCTGTCATGTAGGCATTGCAAATATGTTTTCACAGTCTGTCTTTTGCTTTTTAATTTCATGTATGCTCTTTTCTAATGTAAAAAATCCACAATTTTTATGAATTCAAAATATTTTTCTTTATTGAAGAAACTGTATATTGGAGAGGGGCCTCCGCTATACCCTCCAGTGATTTTAGTTTTGAGTCATGGCTGGAGCCAGAGAGAAAGCGGGAGAAAAAGGGTAGAGCCAAAAATAGAGGCAAAGTCCATGAGGTGAGGAGCTAGATGTTCCCCTTCAAGTAGCTCAGGCCTGGCAGCTTGTACTGGGCTTGTGGAAGATTCACTGTCACAGAGGCTAAGTACAGGGGAAGCAAGCCTCAGCATGAGTAGGGCTTGTGGGTCTGCGGGGCTGAGCTGCCAGTGTCAACCCACTACCCACAAGAGCAGGGATCACTGGGTTTTGCAGAGTATCTCAGCTCATATCAGAAGCAGAGAGCAGAACCGGATCTGATCCGGTGCCAGGAGGATGTCTTTGCCCAGGTGAGGCCAAGTGGGGCCCATGGCTGCCCCCTGGTGCCATCTCACTCCTCCCAAGGGCTCATGTCAGTATCGATGGCCACACAGTTGTAGGCTGCATAGCGGAGTTTCTCCTCACACACCTTGGCACTGTGGGGGGTGGGGACTTGGTCAGGCAGCTCCATCACTGCCAGAAGTAAGGTGGCTACAGTTTGTGCACTTCTGTGCCTGAAGTCCTTCCCCACCGAGGACAACCTCCTACCCCGTAAGTCCCAGTCTGAGCCTAGGAAAAAACCCACCTGGCATAGTGCGGCAGGAAGAGGGTGCTGGAGCAGGTGGAAGACTCAGGCAGTGCATCTGTAGTCTCATACCTGGGGGTGTTGAGGGGCCACAGGTCAGGAATATGTGTAGTGGGAAGGGAGGACAGAAGGCTGGCCACAGTGCCTCTGGCCCTCCCTTGCTCACTCACCCTAGCTTGTCCGGGTAGATGTAGATTCTGGCTGGTAGGCGGCTACGGCCCGTGACAAAGCGCAGGAAGCGGCTCCGGTCCTCTGGACAGAGAAGGAAATCAGTACCTGTCCTAATGGCAGGGGAGGGTCTACAAGTTCCACTCAGTCTCTGTATCCCACAAGCAGATTCAAATACAAGCTGTCACTCTGCCTCCCTCCACTGACCGTTGGTGAAGTTGTTCAGTGCCTCCCAGAAATACTGCACCCGCGTGTCAGATGGCTCGAAGTCCTCAAACCGTGCTGGTGGGGACAAGGCCAGACTTCATTCTTAGGCCCAATCCTTATGCCTCACCCTGTGTTGCCCCATCCTGTCCCACTGTTGGGAACTCACTGAGCTTTCGCAGAGCGTCCACTGTGACCTCTGGATCCCCGCACACTTTCTTCTCCAATTCTTGCCAGGTCAGCAAGTCCAATACAGCCTGAGGCACCACCTTTAGCAGACCCGCCTGCATGGCTGCCACCTGGGATGGGTAAAAGGCCTGGCTGGGGAAGAGGGTACAACTCCCAGTTCACACGGGGAGCATCTCTGTATCCCACTGGTCAGCAGGACTGTGAGGCCAGAGTTCTCAGGATTGGGTACTTCTGGGTTCCAGGTCAGATTCTGGCTGCTAGTGGGTGGGGTGAAGGAGGGGCCAAAGCTCTGTTCTCCTGGCCTCTGGGTAGCACCTGCTCCTTGCTCTCTTCCAGCCGGGCCTTCTGGACGAGTTGGATGAAACGAGAACGGTCCTCGTATTTCACAACAATGCCTGCGCCCCCAGGGATCAGCTCCACCACCTGCTGGTCACTCAGTACAGTGGTGAATGTCAGCTCCTTCCCAAACTTGAACTCAAATGTCTCTTTGTCCATGCCTTCCATCACTTCCAGAAGCTTAACCTGTGGGTTGAAGGGAGACAGAGATGTCGGCTTTCCACAGGTGTAGACGGCTCTGTTTCCTTAGGATGCTCACAGGGAAGCAGGAGCAAAGCAAGGCTGTCCCCCAGCAGGCAGTGGGGAACAACGGTGTCAGTACAAGGGCTGTGAAGACATCAAGACTATGCCTGACCAGTCTCAGAGGCCAGGGAAGGCATCCTGTAGGAGATGGCATCTCAGCTGAAACCCAAATAATGGCTGGGAGTTGGTTGGTCACAAGGTATCAGGAGAGAGAACTTCAATGAAGTTGGAAAAAACAAAAGGCCTGAGGACTCTGTTTGGCTGGAGCCTGAATAAGACCCAAGAGGCTAGAGACAGAGCGGGCAGTCACATAAGGGCTTTGCAGATTTCTATATTTTATCCTAGGCCTGGGGGAGAGCCATCAGAGTTTAAATGAGAGTGAAATTAACTATCTGGCTGCATTGAGATCAGATGGATAAGAGGAGAGAGAGGGATAGCAACTTTTGCAATAAGAGGTTAGGTCGGAAAGAAAGGTGGCTTGATCCAGGAGGGGATAGTTGTGAGACAACAAAAGTGGGAGATTCTAGAGGGAGGCTTACAATGTGGGGGATGAGAGGGAAAGAGGAGTGAAGGATGACCCTGAGGGCTGTGGCATGGGGAGGAGTGGGTTGTGGTGCCATCCTGAAACAGGGAGCCCTAGAGGGCAGCGGTTTGGGAGAAAGACGGAAGTGTGAGCTAAGCCTGAGATGCCACTTTGGAGCAGATGTCCAGGATGCAGATGAATATATGGCCCCAGGCTTAGGAGATAGGCTGGGGCTAGAGGTTAGGATTTTAGGGGTCAGTAGAATAGAGATAACAGCTGAAGCCACAGGAGTACATGGGACTGGAGAATAGGTGTAGGACAGCCTTGGGGAGCACCAAACTTTATGGGCTGGGCAGAGGAGACACTGGTCCAGTCTGTACTCACCAGCACGGAATCAACAGCTGGGAAGTCCTTGTTCCAGCTCACCTCCTCACCAGAAAGCTGCTTCCACACAAAACCAGGCAGAGCCAGGACCTGTGTGACAAATACTCACTACTGTCTTCTTACCCTGAGCTCCCCGGGTTTGGCTGGCCCTTCCTTCTAGGAGCCAAGGCTGATCTGATGGGAGGTGCAGACTAGGCTACTCACCAGGAACTCTTTACCCCGAAGGGCAGCCCCCATCAGCTGTCCAATCCATTCATACTTGGCGAAGTCTCGGCATGAGGGGTTGGGCACATACATGTCCCGGGCCTCACCAGTACCATTGCCCTGGCCCAGAGACAGCTGTCAGCATGGCATGGAATGTACCCTCCTTCCTGCCCCAAGCTCCCCAAAGACTTCCCTGAACATCTTCCACTGTGGGGTTCTAAATGACCCCTATCAAAGTACAATGCTCTTCCTCTGTCTGGTTAGAGGTTGCCCAGGCAACTCAGTCCTTCCCTGGCCCCTCTGAGAGTTTTACAGAGATGGAAGAGGAGAGACAATTTGGGAGGTAAGAGTGGGAGATTACCTGGTTGGCCGTGCGCACAAAGAAGGGCAGAGGCACAGGAGTGTCTGCTGAGCTAGGGCACAGCTCTTCTGACATATCTGCCAGGCTGTCCCGGAAACCACCTCCTGAAATGACAGATGCCCTCAGCTGGGTGTTTAAGAGCCCAGCCCCCATAATGGCATAACAAACAGGTCCCCTATCTTCATTAGCTGGTGGCCCCAGAAACCTTTACCACTTTATTTTTTTGTTGCAGTTTGGTGGAGGCTAGGTTCGAACCCGCCACACTTGGTATATGGGGCTAGCGTCCTACCCACTGAGCCACAGGCACCACCCTATTTTTTTTTTTTTCAGAGACAGAGTCTCACTTTATCGCCCTGGGTAGAGTGCCTTGCCAACAAAGCTCACAGCAACCTCAAACTCTTAGGCTTAAGCAATTCTCTTGCCTCAGCCTCCCAAGTAGCTGGGACTACAGGTGCCTGCCACAGTGACCGTCTATTTTTTCTTTTGTTGTTGCAGTTGTCATCGTCCCTTAGCTGGCCCGAGCTGGGTTCGAACCCACCAGCCTCGGTGCATGTGGCCAGCACCATAATCACTGTGCTACAGGTGCCGAGCCAAAGTCATAAAACATTAACTGTACACAAATTGCTTATAATTCTCACAACAACCCTCAAAGTTATGGTTTCCATTTTAAAGGCGCCTACAACAATACCTGGCTATTTTCTGTTGTAGTTTATATGGGGCTGGCGCCCTACCCACTGAGCCACAGGTGCCGCCCCCTTTACCACTTTAATAGAGAAGTGAGCAGGACTCTCGTCGTCCTCCCTCAGGACCTTACCTTGGTCAATGATGCCTTCTGCAATGAATTTACATTCCCACCATTGGTCATAGCGCATGGGCCACCTGTAAGTATGGGTAGATATGTCTTCATGCTGGGCCAGACCTCAGGACAATTCACTAGCCCAGAAGCCAGCCAGGAAAAGGTCTACAGAGCAGTGAAGGTGAGGGGTGCTAAGAGCAGTGTGTGGGTTGTATGTGTGCACATGTGTACCCTGAGCATATCCCTTACCCTCATGCTATACCTGTAGTCCAGGGGCTTTTCATATTTGTCAGAGGGCTTGAGGCCTTCATACACCTGGAGGTGAGAAAAAGGGGAGAAAGTTGTAGGGAAGTCTGTGCCTAGACTTGCCTTCATTCTTGCTGATGCTCCCCCAGTTTGACCCCAGATGGTCCGGACCTGTGTGAAGACTGCATTCCTGCATGCGGGATCACGGGAGGGGCAGGCGCGGTGTTCCATAGCAAGGCGGCGATTGATATACAGGCGTGGCATGAAGCTGGGCTTGCTGCTCTCTGAGTCACGAAGGCACTGAGCCACCAGGCCAGGCCGTTGGCGTGACAGCAGTAGAAACTGCTTCACTTGCTGGTAAGGAGAGGTGGCCAGAGCAGGATAAGTGGGGAGTCAGCCTCTGTCCAAACTCTGGAACCTCCCTCTATGCCTGGACCTGATTCCACCATTCTAGTCCATGTCTAGTCCGTTTCTGTCCTTTCCTCCAGTCCCGTCCTTAGTCCAGCCACCAGAGGGAGGTTTCTAAAATGGGAAATCTAACCTCATTTTCTTACCACCTTTCCAATGTTGCCACTAACCTGAGACAAAGTCTGCTTCACAGCCTGCCCCACAGAGTCCTTTGGGACGGGAGCCTGCTTCCTGCTCACCCCCTCTCAGTCTCATCCCCGTGTCATACTCATACCTACCTGCCTGCTTTTCTCAAGTCATCTTGAATTGCTGGTAATTGTCAGTCTGTACCTTTCATACAACCTGCCAACCCATACTGCACCTCTTTTCTTCCCATCTTTGGGTATTCCACACACTCATGTGGGGAATGCTCACAAACACTAAATTTTGACCACTGCTCTGGTTTTCTTCTTGTGTTCTTACACCCAACAAAGATCCTGCCCTAGAGTACTTTTAGGAAGTGTTTGCTGAAGAATGAACAACTAACTACAGGAGTAGGAAGGGGGAACCCACTGCCAAAACCAGCACTGGCTGAGCCAGGCTCACCTTAATCTCACTGAAGGTGCCCAGGGTGTGATCCCAGGCAGGTACCAGGTGGTGCAAAACACTGTCTAGGATCTTGATGAATCTGGGATAGGTAGGGAAAGATAACTTCTGCTAAAGAGTTTGGCATGTATGTAAGACCCCCTCCCCCAACTCCCCAAGACACAGGGACAGAAGGGAGGGCCTAGGGGTAGATCTGATCCTTGAAGCACAACAGTTTAACTTTAAGACCTTGGGGACCTCTTCCATACAGACATACAAGGCTCAGGATGAGGGGAAGGGAAGGGCCTGCAGGCCCAGGAGACAGCCACCTCTGCAGGAGGACAGCTCTGCGGTACAGTACTTCTGGGTCAGTGCCTTCCAGGCGTGGATATCGCACCAGACTGGTTGGCTGGAACAGGTCTGCATTCAACCCTAGCTCCCGCTGTCTAGATGACTTGATCTTGACCCCTCGAAGGCGAACATCAATCCCATCATCTAGGGGAAGGGGTCAAAGCAAGATCATTTACTGCATCTGCTGCCTCCTTGGCCCTCAGACTTGGGAGTGGCTCTGGGACCTTTGGGATCTCCTTCTATCACCTAATTCTGATCTATAAATTCTTTGCCATTTCCTCTGACCTTAGCTATAATGTTGGAATGCCTGAGAGTCCCAACTCAGTTCCTCTTCCAGGTGAGCCCAACCCACAATGGCTTTAAGGCAGGTGCACACCTGGTACTTCCCACCTAGCTCAGGTCCCAAAGTTGCAAATCCTGAGTTAGTTCAGCATCACCTTGACCCCAAATCCAAACCCACCTCTCCATACTTGCTGTCTGCTTTACCCCATCTATACACTGGGATCCCTCTCCTTCACTATAATTTTAAGCCTTACCTCTGCACTCAACGATGCGGATCTCGATGATTGGGAGGTGAATCGTCATGTCCTCCAGGACACAGACATCTCCAATTAGGCTCCTGATGAGATAGCTGTGAGGCACTTCAGACAGCCCCTGCCTCAAGCCTTCAGAGATTCTGGGGTCCCACCCAGACATAGGCATCCAAGCTGGGCCAGGCTTGGACATGCCTACCACCCGTACCAAGCCGGCCTACTCACTCATCAATGCTCACGTCACTCAGCTTCTTCAGGTTTTCCCCTTCACCCCCATAGACCACCACCCGCTTAGGCATAAAGTTGTCATCTGTGGTATCCACCGTGAGTAGCAGCTTCCTAAAGGGTCAGAATGTGAACATGAGTCTTTGTGAACACACAGGCATGTCCTGCCCTGTCCTGCCCAGAGCCTACTCACTTGATAATGGTACCCTTCTTCATAGTAAGCCGTACCCAGTGCTGGCACTGGGACCCATCACTTTCCCAGTAGGTGTCAGCATTGCTGTCTGTGAGGCAGGATACGTTGAACTCCTCCTAGGAGGGCAGAGAGGTGGAGGCCAAGGTTACTCTCATTCCCTGCTCTGGGCCAGGAAGCACAAGAGTGACAGCACAGGGCACTGGGCTAAAAGGACAACAAGACTGGGTGGGGATCAGGTGGTGTCTAGGGGTTTCTATAGACTTCTGAGATGGAACACTGGTCTGAACGTGGCTGTGAGGATTCTGGTTTGGCTTTGGCCTGGAGGTAGGGGTTCTTTCTGGTTCTAGCCTCGAAGGGGGAGACACATCTTGCCTGGGGTGGGAGGAGTCCCAGCACGCACCGTGTAGGAGGAAACGTCTATGCTCTCGACATACTGCTTCACGCTACCCAGGTTCTCATCCTCCTTCCCCAGGTGGTCATACAAGAAGTGGATCAGGTCCTCGTCGCACTCATAGGTCCATGTCGGGGGCATGTAGCTAAGCAACCCCAAGCCCCAATTAGATAGGGCCCAAACCCAGAACTCCTTCCTCCCCAGCCCATTCCAGCTAGCTCACAGTAGCCTTTGGACAGCTTCTGTGTAAGCCTCCGCGGGCTGAGGCCTCGATCCCAGGCGATGCGAGTACGTCAGATCCACCACCTGCTCCCATCTGTGGGCAAAGAGTAGGGGGCAGGATGGGGAGGCATCCCCGGACAGCAGGACACCACCGCTAGGCACTGGAGCCATCTCCAGAGCATTATCTCTATGCCTCCATCAGCCCCTCTGTGTCCCGCCCCTTCCCTCTCTTAACCCGGCCTCAGCTCGGATATCCCACCCTAAGGCTGCGCCAGAAGGGCTTCCAATCCTTCCCTGCTGCGCCATCTGACAGCAAACTCCGTCCCTTCAAGTGCCCTACCTGAGCACCGGCCGGTAGTCCACGCCAAAGAGCTGCTGCTGCCGCTGCAGGTGGTCAGGAGTGTCGATGGGTACCAGACGGGCCCCGCCTTCCGCCGGGCGGCACACCAGCAGCCAGCCTTCCTCCAGCCCGCAGTCGCCCAGGTGCTCTGCCAACTGCTCCTGCGGGGACACACCCGCTGGGGACAGCCGTCAGGGCACTGCCCAGCTGCCTGCCCTGGGCAAAGGGCACCGAACGCAAAGCTAGTTCAATATGGGGGAAGAAAAGGGAGCAGTGAGGGGTTTCTCTGGCCCCAGGGAATCTTGCGGGGCCCCAGACAGGCCAGAGCTCACCTTGGTCAGTTTCACCCAGAGCCCGTGGCCGTTGCACAACTCTTCGCCGGTAGTGCGCACACAGGCGCCGCGCCGGAGCTCGATGCTGTCGCGGGCGGAGCGGAGGGGCCCGGAGCCGGTACCTGAGGCTGGGCCTGCTGCGCCCACACGCAGCCCCAGACCCTCGGCTTCCCACACCGGGAGCAATACTCGAGACGGTCCCGCCGGGTCCTTGTAAAGCTTGTAGAGCACCTCTCGCGGCACGAAAGCCAGCGCTACCGGCAGCGGCCGCCCGGCGCGAAGGTTCCGCGCTGCCTCAGCCAGGAAGCGCACACGGCCCAGTAGCTGCCGCGGGGACTCTAGCGCCGCGCCCGGGCCCGCCATGACTAAGTGGCTAAGGGGAGCCCAGGGGATACCCTGCCCAGGGAGCAGCTGCAGATACTGCAGACGATGGTTCCCACCACTCCCTGCCCCGCCTTCGACCAGCCTTCGCCGTATGTTCTAGATTAAGCGCACACTCAGCGCCTGCCGTATTGTCCTGTGTACTCCCGTTGTCGTATTACCCACCTGTTTGCCTGCTCAACCCAGCCAGCTAAACCCAAGATCAGTAGTGGGTTTCTACCTGATTAATCTTCCTCTTTCAATCCTCTTGCTACTACCATTTTATCTCTAGTACTTCTACACTTGTTAAAGCCACTGTTCTATCTAGCCTGTATCATAGCAACAGCCATTTTTTTTCAGTCTTCCAGCCTCCTTTCCCAGTGAGTCGTTTAAAAACCTGTTGGACTCCTCATCCTAAAGGTGATGTCACTAAAATACTTGGGAGTATGACTCCTTCCCCTGCCACTGACAGGAGTCTTAGGTTGTTGAGGTTTGATCCTGGTTGTTACTCTTAAACCCAGGACACTGGTGATGATTATTCACTTTAGTGTGATCACGGATTTCTGTCTCCGCTTCAGTCTTGCAGCTCCTTAAAAGCAGGGGCTGTCTCCTTCAGCACTCTAACCTACACTCCTACTATATAGCACCCAGCTGTAGGTAACAAAAATATCAATATATGATGATTGACATTCCCTGTACAGGCTAGTTCTATCATTCGGTGTATATCTGGCTGTATAAAGACTTATAATCTTGGAGAGTGAGACTTGCGCCAAGCCTCCGAGATGTTCAGACTGAGATGAGAACAAATCCTCATGTCACCATAAGATGTATTTATAGAGCTCTTTCTTCTAGGCATTTGTTCTTTTTGCGTTGCTACAACCGGCTTTACGGTGAATAGAGACAGGGGTCCTACCGGCAGCAGCCAGGGCAACCCCGGGCTGTAGCCGGAACTTGATCATGTGACCTTCAACATGGCGACGCCCTTGGTTCCCTCCAGGAAGGGGAGGGGCCTGGACTGGGGCACGCTCGGATTCAGGTTAAAGTGGGGATTGTGCTCGCTGTTACTGACAGCTTACCATGGAGGCGAACGGGTTGGGGTGAGTTTTCTGTAGTACGCGGTAGGGCTAGCGGGGTTTCTAAACTGAGTTTTTTAATCCAGAAATTTCCCCCTATACCCTCCTTTCTTCACTTTCGAGGTCTCCCAACCTGAACCCCATTCACTTAGATCCCGAATCCTCCAACCATGGATTCTTGAGATCTTCACCCCAGGAGCCTTTATTCAGGGAATGCCTCAGGATTTTCAACCAGAATCACTATAATGGAAACATCAACTCTGATCACTCTTTGACTATCCCTCAGCCTGGGAATCTCTCAGGCCCTGAACCAGCCCACTGCCACCCTCATTCGTGAGACTCGCTATTCGAAAGATCTCCAAACTATCCTTACTGAGCTTTCATGTCCCTCCTCCGAGCCCCTCCAGTTGCTTTGAACTTGAGAGAGTTGGGACTAAGTGTAGGGAAGAGGCCCCACAGCGGACCCATCCAGGGTTTTGTGCACCACTTGATAGGCAAAGAGGAGGCGGAAAGGGCGGGAAGCCACAGCTTGAGAGATGGCCTGGAGGAGGCAGATAGCGGTGTACTGCTGAATCCGCCTTAAGAACCCACACCTTGGGGCGAGCGCGGTGGCTCATGCCTGTAATCCTAGCATTCTGGGAGGCCGAGGTGGGAGGACTGCTTGAGTTCAAGACCAGCCAGAGGAAGAGTGAGACCCCTCCCCCCCCGTCTCTACTAAAAATAGAAAAATTAGTTGGGCCCCTGTAGTCCCACTTACAGGAGAGGGTGAGGCAGGATTACTGAACCCAGGAGTTTGAGGTTGCCATGAGCTAGGCTGACAACGTGGCATTCTAGCCTGGGCAACAGTGACTGTTTAAAAAAATCTGCGCCTTCCCCAAACCCCATCCAGCTTAGCATACTACCTACCCTTGCCCCTACTTGATCATCAGACCCCAGGGATTTCCAGAGCTGAAGAATGACACATTCCTGCGAGCAGCGTGGGGAGAGGAAACAGACTACACTCCTGTTTGGTGCATGCGTCAGGCTGGCCGCTACTTACCAGGTTAGAGTCAAGGCCTGGAAGTCTAAATAAAACTCTGGAGGGTGATAAGTTTTCTAGGGGCAGAGGAGGACTCTGGAGGGCCCCCAGGCTGAGCCTTGTCTTCCCTCACCTGTCTGCAGAATTTAGGGAAACCCGGGCTGCCCAGGACTTTTTCAGCACCTGTCGCTCTCCTGAGGCCTGCTGTGAACTGACTTTGCAGGTGAGGGGTCCACTAAAGAGGGAGGGATTTATGCCCTCCACTTGCTACCTTCGAACCACCTGTCTCATATTCCCTACAGCCACTGCGTCGCTTCCCTCTGGATGCTGCCATCATCTTCTCTGACATCCTTGTTGTACCCCAGGTATCCACTCAAACCTGATCTTGGAATGTGACCCACTCAGGGACCTCTTGAAAATCCTCCTATTAGTCCAGTCAGGGTCCACAATAAGCACTTATCCTACCTAGATAGAGGGAAAAACCAAGGGTGAAAGAAAATGGAGTTTGGCTGAGTTTTATTCTCCTTTTCATTTCTTCTTGGCATGGGCTGAACAGAACCTTTCCCTCCAGCGTGCCTTTTTGGGAACACTGGTGTTTTATGCCCTTCCAGGCATTGGGCATGGAGGTGACCATGGTACCTGGCAAAGGACCCAGCTTCCCAGAGCCATTAAGAGAGGAACGGGATCTAGAGCGCCTACGGGATCCAGCAGTGGTGGCCTCTGAGTTGGATTATGTGTTCAAAGCCATCACTCTTACTCGGCAACAACTGGATGGGCGTGTGCCACTGATTGGCTTTGCTGGTGCCCCGGTAATGAGGGATAGGACAGACTTAAGTATGGGTAGATCACTCTGGCAAGTCTGATATAGACAAGGAAATTAAGTGTTAATTTGAGTTCTGGACCTGTGATGTCTTATCTTTCCTTAGTGGACCCTGATGACATACATGGTTGAGGGTAGTGGTTCAAACACCATGGCTCAGGCCAAACGCTGGCTCTATCAGAGACCTCAGGCCAGTCACCAGCTGCTTCACATCCTCACTGATGCTCTGGTCCCATATCTAGTAGGACAAGTGGCTGCTGGTGCCCAGGTGAGTTCTAAGGGAGAGACAAATAGGCTGTTTGATCTGTAAGGACCATAAGAAATATAATCATCTAAACCTAAGAAGGTGGGGAGGTCTTAATGGCAGGCATGAAAGAAGCTTGGCCTCCAATGGTCTGGCTGAAACAGCCAAGCCCATCTTTACACTGGTAGGGGCACTTAATTCTCTGAGTACTCAAAGCCAGTGATGGGATCTAGAGGAAAAGGTAAAACTGTTGACTGGAACTGGGTTTATAGGCTCAGGTAGTTTATAGGCTCAGGCAGTATCAGGAATTGAAGTCATTTGGAGAAAACTGAGACAGATTCTGTATGAGAAGCCTGAAGTACTTCCTTTCTGTGTTACGTATTTCTCTTTACCATACCCTAACTGTAGGCATTGCAGCTCTTTGAGTCCCATGCAGGGCATCTTGGTCCACAGCTCTTCACCCAGTTCGCACTGCCCTACATCCGTGATGTGGCCAAGCGAGTGAAGGAGGGGCTACAGGAGGCAGGCCTAGCACCAGTGCCCATGGTGAGGATTGGGGTGGGTTAAGGGGGGCCTGTGGAGCTTTCAGGGTAAGTCCTGCATGGCCTGGAGTGACCACTGGAGCGCGGTAGAAGTGCAGCTGAGAAAGATTAGTGGGAGTAGCAAGGCCCTCCATAGCCTCAGAGATCTATATGCTCTTTCTTCCAGATCATCTTTGCTAAGGACGGGCATTTTGCCTTGGAAGAGCTGGCTCAGGCTGGCTATGAGGTGATTGGGCTTGACTGGACAGTGATCCCAAAGAAAGCACGGTGAGTGACAGAAGAATGAGCCGTAGAGGTTAAGGTGGAGAGGGGACAGCTGTTGTATGTGCAGTCACCAGAACATATTACTGGCTTTGCTTCCAGGGAGTGTGTGGGGAAGATGGTGACGTTGCAGGGCAACCTGGACCCCTGTGCCCTGTATGCATCTAAGGTAACAATAGCTAGGACCCTTATGTGTGTCTGGGAGTTTCTCTGCCTTCCTGTGGTTATGGACATAGCCATATGTATTATACACATATTTTTATTGTGTCTTTCTTTCCTCTACTCCATATGCATAATGTAAGCCCTAGGAAGGTAGAAATTTTATTTTTTGCTCATTTGTGTTTTATTAGTGCCTGGCCCATACCAGGCATTGATAAATTTGATAAGTGACTGAGTAACAATGAGTAGAAGCATGCCTAGGTATGTGTGTGTCACTGTTATGTATAGGGAGGACAGAGGCTTGCTGGCTTCCCTGTAGCCCATGCCCGGTTGGTTCCCTAGGAGGAGATTGGGCGGCTGGTGCGGCAGATGCTGGATGACTTTGGGACACAAGGTTACATCGCCAACCTGGGCCATGGACTTTATCCTGACATGGACCCAGAACACGTGGGGGCCTTTGTGGATGCTGTGCATAGACACTCACGTTTGCTTCAAAAGAACTGAGCGTACATCTTTATCTTCAAACACCACTAACAAAGATGATTGCTTATTTCCAGGAGAATAAAATTTACAGAATTAGAATCTAATATGTGTTTTTGTTTGTGAAAGATTTGTGCCCTTATCCTTAGTTCCTTCTTAGCCTTTGCTCCTTCCCTGGGGCCTCTTTCTATATCCTCTCCTCTGCAAATCACAGGGCAAGTATCAGTGAATTTATGTACTACAGCACTTAATGGCAGGGTTCTAACCATCACCTTCCTCTCAGCTATCCAAGTCTCAGAGCTATGTGGAATAGGGTAGCACTTCCTAGAAATTGGAGGTGTAACACCTGTAGAGAAAAGAGTGGTAGAATAATAATAATATAAAAAGAAAAGAGTGGTGTCCTCACGGCATTAAAAAGGCCAAATTGATAGGGCTCTGTCTGGGGAGGAAGGGGAGTATAGATCAAAAAGAGACACAGAAGTGGTTAGAACACTTTAGAGAGGCATGGGAGGAAGATGGAGTGTAGGTGAGTAGGGAGAAGCTAAGGGACTATAAACTTTTGACGTCAAAGGATGAAGAGTACATGAATGCTCAGAACTGAGTTCCTTAGGATTAGAACCTTAGATTAGTCCATCACCAAAGTGATAAGGCCTTTGAAACGAAAAAGCCCTCTGGCACTTGGGGTTGCTCTACACTCTTTTCTGAGTACATCTTCTAATTTTCTCTGTATTGGTTTTCTGTTGATCATGTTAGCACCTGTTTCTGAAAACAAGGCTCTGGGGTGTCTATGAGCTCTGGAGAGGGGTCTGGCACGACAGGAAATTCTTCATCTGTCATTCTGCATCTCTTTGAACCACTAGGAACCCACTGTGTTTTAGACCCAAGGGCAGGGCAATGCAGAAAGGGGAGAAGGCCTTCACTTACTGAGAGAACACAATGTCTGCTTTTAGAAAAATGAATTTTTTTTCTGTGATCCATGATTTATTCATAGAAAAGCACTGTGAGTTCACACACTTGCTAAAAAAAGGGGGAATTGTGATACAGAAATAGGAGTGGCTTCTCTTTTTAACCAACCCATTGGGCTGAGATGTAGGGGCCCTTGGCTGGACAGTAGGACATTAGTATCCACAAACAGCAAATACAACTCATTGGTCAGTTTGGAATAAAAAAGGTGACATAAACAGTTGTCAAAGAAAGAAAAATAAAGCAGATAGTGAGGTCCTTAGTTCATACTTTAGGTATACCACTGCTTCCCTATCAAACCCCACCCTCAACTTGGGAACTAAGACATTAAACAAACACCACCAAGACACTGGTATTCAACTGACTCTTCTGAATGCCGGTGCTACCTTCTATACCAATTCCTGGCTAAGCCTATACAGGGGTCAGGAAGGTAGCAGGAACCCTAGGCTTGACTACCAAGACTAGAAATTAGGAAGGGAAAGGCCAAATGCCTACCAGCCCCAACCTCCAAATCAGTGACCAGTGAGACCATGATAAGCAAGCAGAAAAAGTTTGAGGTAGAAAGGCAAGGGAAGAAAGCAAGTCTGTGCTCAGAAGAGAACTGTGGAGCCGTAGTCAATCTCAGCAGAGGGAAATTGGTGCTTAGAAGCTTGTTTGGTGAAGAGAGGAGGCACAGAGATGGGGACAAATGTTTAGCTACTAAGAAATGGGGACGAGAGATCTGGCAAAAAGAGATGGGACACATTCATGCAGCTCCTCAAACACGAATACACAGACACACCTACCTGTAGAAATACACTCAGTCACACACATAAAGACATACTGATATGTGGCTAGCAGACATACACACAGACATAAACATCTATACACATGCATTCGTGTACTCAGGTACACATACACACTGAACATGCATAAACACAAGTGTACTTCCAGATAAGCATTCTCACATGTACACAAACATGTATACTCTCACACAGAAACCCACAGTCCAGCACACATGTATTTACACATATACACAGACATAGAACTGACACAGATATACATAAATATGTATGTGTACATGCAGGCAGGCACAGCTATATCTATGCACGTAGACATGTGTACTTAGACCCACGTACAGATGTATACACACATACATAATTAGAGATGAAACCAGATATTCCCTAACACAAAGGTGACCAGAACAGGCGAATATTCTGAGCTCAGCAGGTTCCCAGACCTTCATCTTCTCCCTGAACTTATTTCTCAGGTGCTCAGCAGGCTCCTGAAAAGTGAGGCAGGAGCAGGAGCTTCAGTGTCCTCATAGCTTTGTGAGGCAAAAGCCTCAGTCCAGGCCTGTCCTCTGCCCCTCACCCACCATGGGGTTACAGATGCTGGGGTTTTTGCAAAGTCTAGACTTGGGATTTATTCTAATGGTCACATTTTTCCTTGCCCCATCCCCACTCTTCTGCTGCCAACAGCATACACTCTGCAAGGAAACCTGAGAAATGGTTTTGAGTCTCCTCCAGAAAACAAGCATAATCTCCCACACCCACAGCTACTTCAAGTGTCCATCCAATCAGAACCATAATTATAAATAGTTACAACTTTACAATAATTGGCAACACATATACTATAGTATTTACAGTGCCATAAATGCTTCTGTTTCTCTGGTTAAGCAATCCCTGAGACAGAACAGTGTTCAGTGTTTGCCAAGGGAAAGAGGGCCGATGCCCAGAACACACAGGATTACAGAGGCGTGAGGTGGCATGTTGTATCTGATCAACCTGCAGGGCCCAGCTCCTCTAGGAACAGTGGGCTGTAGTGAGAAGCTTGCCATGGTAGGCATATTGGCTAGAGCTAGACTCTCTCCATCTTTAGCTTTGTGGTCCTTTGGCCTCAGCCATGGGTGCTCAAAGTACTCTCAGGGTGGACAAATGTTTTAGCATCCTTGGCCTGAACTGACGGTACCTGGGAGTCCAGGCTGCCATGGCAGTGAACTGTCTGCTTTCTCAGCCAAAGCGTTCTCGCACCAGCAGCATTAGCTTTTTCTTGCCTTTGTAGATCTGTTTGAGGTTGTCAATGAACTGGGAAAATTGCAGGTGGCCATCCTGGGGCAGCAGAAAGGTCTCCCGAGCCTTGCTCAGAAACTCAATGAATTCTCCATAGTGGCGGGGGCTAATGTGTGTCAGGCGTGAGTGTGTCGTGTTGATATAGGCATTAATAGTGGCATCCAGCAGCTGGCGCAACGGAGCTTTGTCTGTGGACATGAGCTTTCCAGAGCTGCGGCGGCCTGGGATGCCGGCTAGGCCAGGTGCAGTCACAGTGCAGCGTCGAAGGATATCTGAAAGCACTGTGGCACAGTGTACACTCTTCACCACCAGCGGGATAAGGGCTGCCAGCTCATTCTTGCCCAGAGAGTGGCTAAGGGCACATGCCCAGAGCACATCATTGATGGCTGGGTGGGTATCCTGGTTGTAAGCCAGGTTAAGATGGCTCATGGCCAGTGAGGCCAGCTTGAAGGCACGTAGCGGATAGCCACGGAGCTCCATGTAGCGGGCAATGGTGAACAGCTGTGAATGGGTCATGCCACCAGCAGCAGCGTCGATGGCAATCTGGTAGGCTGCTTCAAAGGCAATGTGGTCTTTCTCACAAAGTGTGAGGGCAGACAAAGCACAGCTCTGTGGATCCTTCATAGCACACTGCAGGGCCAGGGTGCGAGCACAGCTAGCCAGTTCCTCCCGCTGTGGATAGTCAAGGCTGAGCCGCAGGATAGTGGTGTGGGATACTGCAGTGGCAGCTACAATACTAGTAGCCTCAGTGGGGGTGAAGAGTGTGTACCAGCTCTGCAAGATGCTCACCAGGGCCCGCACACCTGTCAGAGAGAGCCTGAGCTCAGCTGTGGACATCTGGGTCCTGACCCAGGTCTGCCCAGGTTAGCACTTGGGAGTGAACTTGGCCTGCAGAGATGAGTTCTCCCTCCTCCTCAGCAGCCTTGAGGTGATCTGAGGCAAACCAGGACAAGGGGAGCATCCCAGATGGCCAGACACTATTTGGGTTTCCTTCCTATTCCTTACTTCCCCAGGTCAGAGGATTGTAGGTCTCTGCAGGTGCTTTTAGCTCCCCACAAGGATGGCCGCAGAGCTTACGGTTTGTCTGCCCTGAGGCAAGATTGCAGAGCTGCCAGGGGGTTCTACCTGAAGTGGGGTCTCTAAGGTAGAGTCTTAGAGTCTTGTGCTGGGGCTCTGGGCTCTAGAAAGGGTCCTGAGGCCAGGTGTGGTGGCTTATGTCTGTAATCCTAGCACTCTGGGAAGCCAGCCTGAGCAAGAATGACTTCCTGTCTTTACTAAAAAAAAAAAAAAAAGAAAGAGTCCTGAACCTTCAAGTTATCTGGGATTTCTTACAAGTACAGATAGGGACTGGGACCAACCCACCAGGCCCACTACCTCCCAAGGGAACACTTGAGTATTGGTGGCTGAAAATTCATTCTCTCAGACATGTCTCTGATCAGAGGGACAAAGTACTGCTGAAATTAGGATGTGGTTCAAGCAGTGAAGGCAGAGCTTGGGCTGGCTGAACAGAGACCATCTTTTCCTACTAGCAGCCTCATCCTTTCTTAGGATCCTTAGATCAGGATTCATCTCCTGATCTTTAATCAGGAATCAAAATATGCAAGCTCTAAGGATTCACTGTCCTGTGTAAGAGTAGGGCCTAGAAACTCCTTTCCTCTAGGGGCAAAGGGAGTTGGGAGACTCACCCACTTCTGTAGCACAGGTTACTAACCATCGTACCATCTCTCGGCGTCTCCAGTTAAGGGTTGATAAGGTCATCCGCATAACCTAGGCATAAAAGAGGTTTTTTCAGTGGGTTAATTCTAATTGCTATGTTCTCCTTTCCCCTTGCCATTCATTTATGCAACAAATATATTTTGTTGCTTTAAACAGTGGTCTCTCCCTTGATAATTACAGCCAAGTTTAATTTCTTACCCACCCCTCCCATCAATCAGATAGGACACTTCTTTTATGACCTATAACAGTGTCCTTATTACCATACGTTGTATGACATAGAGAAATGGGGAAGTGGAGAGAAAATGGGAGCCCAAAGCTTCTGGCCTTAAGTTAAATGTGGAGCTTCGTGTATGAAGTCCTTACCTTTTGCCTAGCCTAGAACTTACGTTCTAGGGAGAAAGAAAGGACCAGACTTGGTCTATGCCCAGTACTCCAGAGACCTTATCTTTTGCCAATTATAATTAGGCCAGAAACCTAACGTGAGAACTGCTACTCTTCCTCCATACCTGTAACCCAAGCTCCAGGGCCACATTGAGCAGGGTGCTGTCAGTACTACTGTCCGTGGGTGTAGCAATCTTGAATGCGTCTTGGGCCAATTTGAAGATAAGGGACGAAGAATGAATGTGCTTCTGTATTGCTTCCAGAATTGTTCGGAGTCTCAGAGTGTCTCCTATAGGCACCAAGAGAAGGGGCAGGGGCAAGATCAACTTTAAAGTTTCCCCAAACAGTGAGCGAATCATAACAGGCACTTCTTGAACTGGCTGCCATTAATTCACTGAATGCTTCTGAATACAACCATCCCTTCTGAGTGGTCAAGATACCTCTACTGAACCCACCTGAGGCTCCATCCTTCCCAAGGTCCCCAGATGAATGCACTTCTCTTCACCTTTTCCTCTGTGTCATCTACCCCTTACCTTCCATACTTCAGATACCAGAAATAATCTTCCTAACACTTGAACTCTGAGAGCTACTAATATAGGAGGCAGAAAGTTACCTTACTACCAAAAAAATATGCAAGTTGCACTGTTTTCCTCTCACTACAACTCCCTGGAGTAAAAAGGAGCTAGGCCATCATTTCCTACCACATCATTATATGGAGTGAACGCTACTGCATGAAGGCAGTATAGATAATGAAAGCTGTCTTACCAAGGGTAAATATGTGAAATAAGGACAGAATTAAAAGCAGGCTTTAGGTTTTGCTTCGTAACTTGATAAAGTCAAAGAGGTGATGAGGCATGAGTACAGGGTTTGGAGCAAAATACAATGAGGACTGATCTTGGTTTAGCCATTTAACAGCTCATTTACTTCATTAATAAAATGGAAACCGTAACTTTCAGGGTTGTTGTGAGAATTATAAGCAATTTGTGTATAGTTAATATTCTATGACTTTGGCTCGGCACCCGTAGCACAGTGGTTATGGTGCTGGCCACATGCACCAAGGCTGGCGGGTTTGAACCCAGCTTGGGCCAGCTAAGCGACAATGACAACTGCAACAACAAAAGAAAAAATAGCCGGGCGTTGTGGCAGGCACTTGTAGTCCCAGCTACTTGGGAGGCTGAGGCAAGAGAATCACTTAAGCCCAAGAGTTTGAGGTTGCTGTGAACTGTGACACCATGGCACTCTGCCAAGGGCAACAAAAAGAGACTCTGTCTCAAAAAAAAAAAAAATTCTATGACTTAATTTTTATTATAAAAGAAGACAAAGAGTATGTGTATAGTTGTATGTGTGCATATATATGAACAGAAAATATCCAGGGTGGGCAGGGCATGGTGGTCGTAATCCTAGCACTCTGGGAGGTCTGCTTGAGGTTCAGAGTTCAATATGAGCTTGAGCAACAGCAAGATCTCTGTCTCTACTAAAAACAGAAGAAAAAGTTAGTCAGGAGTTGTGGTAGGAACCTGTAGTCCCAGCTACTTGGCAGGAGGATTGCTTGAGCTCAGAAGTTTAAGGTTTCAGTGCGCTAAGATGACATTACTGTACTCTACCCAAGGTGACATAGTGAGACTTTACATGAGTCTCAAAAACAAACAAAAAAAACAAAAACAAAAACAAAAAAATAAAATATTCAGGAATATTTATACCAACATCTTTCTAATAGATAGTTTTGGGTGCTAGGATTATAGAATAGATTTTCTTTATTCTTCTATCATCTTTTTTTTTTTTTTTAGAGACAGAGTCTCACTTATTGCCCTCTGTAGAGTGCTATGGCGTCACACAGCTCATAGTAACCTCCAGCTCTTGGGCTTAGGCGATTCTCTTGCCTCAGCCTCCAGAGTAGCTGGGACCACAGGCGCCTGCCACAACGCCTGGCTATTTTTTGTTGCAGTTTGGGCAGGGCTGGGCTTGAACCTGCCACCCTCGGTATACAGGGCTGGCGCCCTACCCACTGAGCCATAGGTGCCACCCACTTCTATCATCTTTTAAAAATAATTTTTTTTTCTTTTTTTGAGACAGAGCCTCAAGCTGTCACCCTGGATAGAGTGCTGTAGCATCACAGCTCACAGCAACCTCCAATTCCTGGGCTCAAGAGAGTCTCCTGCCTCCACCTCCCAAGTAGCTGGGACTACAGGCACCCGCCACAATGCCCGACCATTTTTTGGTTGCAGCCGTCATTGTTGTTTGGCAGGTCGGGCTGGATTCGAACCTGCCAGCTCAAGGTGTATGTGGCTGGCGCCTTAGCCCGTTGAGACATAGGCACTGAGCCCCTAAAAATGATTTTTAAGAGCCAGGAGCAATGGCTCACTCCTATAATTTCAGCAGTTTGGGAGGCCAAGGGAGGAGGATCAATTGAACCCAGGAGTTGGAGGTTGCAGTGTGTTGTGACTGAGCCACTGCACTCCAGTCAAGGAATACAGCAGGACTCTGTCTCAAAAAAATTTTGAAAAAATTAACAGACTATGTCTTTAGAGGTTTTAGATGTACAGAAAATTGAGCCGATAGTATGGAGAATCCCCTATTATTAACATCTTACATTAATGTGGTACATTTGATGAATCAATATTAAGAAAGTCATCTAAAGTTATCTCTCAGTATCTAGGGGGGATTTGATTCCAAGACTCTTGCCGGATACCAAAATCTGAGGATACTCAAGTTCCTTATATAAAATGATATAGTATTTGCATATAACCTACCACATCCTCCCATATACTTGAAATTGTCTTTACATTTCTTATAATCCCTAATACAATACCTACCCATCACTTAATTCAGACGGATTCAACATAGTGGTCAATGCCTGGCAAATTAATCCTTTGTGATCCTACGTTGGACAAAACTATAAATAATTATTTTATGTAACCTAAAATAGATAATACAATTGTCAGGTGAGTTCATATCTGTTTTTCTTTTAAAATTGTAGGGATAATTACAAGTAATCCATCAATCTCTTTCCTGTCCCAAATAAATAAGAGCTGGGGAGTATGTGGGTGGTAGAGAAACTGGATACTTTTGAGAATCTTGTAGAATTTCTTTGCCCCAAATATTTTCAATCCATGGGTGGTTGAATCCACAGATACAGAACCCATGAATATGGAGGGCCAAAGGTACCTTATTAGTGTGGTACATATGATGAACCAATACATTATTAACTAAAGTCTATAGTTTATATAAAGGTTTACTCTGTGTTCTCCAGTTTTATGGAAGGTTATTTTGTTCCCATTAAAAACGATTTCTGAGTAATATGAAGTATAGCCAGGTGCAGTGGCTCACACCTGTAGTCCTAGCACTCTGGGAGGCTGAGGTGGGTTGATTGCTTGATCTCAGGAGTTTGAAACTAGCTTGAGCAAGAGTGAGGCCCCATCTCTAAAAATAGCCAGGTGTTGTGGCAGGCGCCTGTAGTCCCAGCTACTTGGGAGGCTGAGGCAAGAGGATTGCTGGAGCCCAAGATTTTGAGGTTGCTGTGGGCTATGATGTCATAGCATTCTACTGAGGGTGACAAAGTGAGACCCTGACTAAAAAAAATGAAGGTACAAAGCATTAGGTTACATAATTTACTAATGACAGGTAAAATTCAGTGTTAGTTTGTGTCCCACACCTAAGGAGTATACCATATATCCTTGCATTGTACTCTTAGGGTGGGAAGTTATGGGACCCCTTCTCCCCCCACCCACTTCTTGAATTTGAGATTTTCTGTGCTTTGGGTCTGTGATTGTTAAGTCTCCTAGTTTCAAACTGGCAATGAGTACATGTGATGCTTGTTTTGTGATTCTTTACTTAGGAGAATGTTTTCCAAATCATCCAGGTTGTTACAAAGGATGCAAAGTTTCCATCTTTTTTTAGGGATGAGTAGTATTCCATGGTATACGTATACCAGTTTATTAATCCATTTATGTGTTGATGGGCACTTCAGTTGTTTGCACATTTTGCGATTGTGAACTGAGCAGTTAAGAACATTCCACTGCAAATGTCCCGAAAATGTCTTCTCTCTGTTTGGGTAAATGCCTAGTAGTAAGATTGAAAGGTCAAATGATAGCTCTACTTAATAGTTCTTTGAGGAATCTCCAAACTTCTTTCCATTGAGACTGTACTAGTTTGCAGTCCCACCAACAGTGCACGAGTGTTCCCTTCTCTCTACACCCATGACAGCAACTGTTGCTTTGGGATTTTGTGATGTGGGCCATTCTCACTGGGTGGGGTTAGGTGATATCTGAAAGTGGTATTGATTTGCATTTCTCTGATAATTAGGAATGCTGAGCACTTTTTCATGTGTCTGTTGGCCATCTTTCTGTTCTCAGAAGAAAAGTTTCTATTCATGTCTCTTGCTCAGTTTTTAATGGGGTTGTTTGTTCTTTCATTGTTTTTTTTTTGCAGTTTTTTTGCCAGGGCTGGGTTTGAACCTGCCCCCTCTGGCATATGGGGCTGGTGCCCTACTTCTTTGAGCCACAGGCGCCACTCTGTTCTTTCATTGTTGATACACTTGAGTTCATTGTAGATTTTTAGCAGGCATTTGAAATTTGTCTTTTTTTTTTTTTTTTTTTTTTTGAGACAGAGCCTCAAGCTGTCACCCTGGTTGCAGCCGTCATTGTTGTTTGGCGGGCAGGGGCTGGATTCGAACCCGCCAGCTCAGGTGTACGTGGCTGGCGCCTTAGCTCGTTGAGCCACAGGCGCTGACCCTTGAAAGTTGTCTTTTTGCTTTGTGGATTGCATCCTTGGCTGTCCAAAAACTTCTTAATTTGATCAAGTTCTATTTATTTGTTTTTGTTGCTGCTGCAATTGCTAGTGGGGTCTTCTTCATAAATTCTTTTCCTAGGCCGGTAAGATCAAGAATTTTTCCCACACTATGTTCTAGGATTTTTATTTTTGTGTGTCTTATATTTAGGTCTTTTATCTATTAGGAGTTAACTTTTGCAAGTGGTGAGAGGTATGACTCCAGTTTCATTAGCTTACCTGCAGCGAACCCAAGTGCCCATCAACACATGAATGGATTAATAAACTGGTATACGTATACCATGGAATACTACTTTTTTCAGCATCATTTATCAAATAGAGATTTTTTTCCCTCAGTAAATGCTTTTGCCTGCTTTATTAAATATTAGATGACTGGTTTGAGACTGGTTTCATCTCCATATTCTCTATTCTGTTCCAGAGATCTATGTCTCTATTTTTATGTCAATACCATACTGTTTTAATCACCATAGACTTGTAGTATAACCTGAAGTCTGGCACAGTGATGCTTCCTGATTTATTCGTATTTCATAGAATCACACTGGCTAATCGAGGTTTTTCTGGGGTTCCATACAAAATGTAGAATTATTTTTTCAAGATCTTCAAAGTAAGACATTGGCATTTTCATGGGGATTGTAGTAAATCTATAGATTGCTTTGGGTAGTACACACATTTTAATATTGATTCTGGGCTGGGCATAGTGGCTCATGCCTGTAATCCTGGCACTTTGGGAGGCTGAGGCAGGTAGATTGCCTGAGCTCATGGGTTTAAGACCAGCCTGAACAAGAGCAAGACCCTGTCCCTAAAAAAAATAGCCAGGCGTTGTGGCTGGTGCCTATACTCCTAGCTACTCAGGAGGCTGAGGCAAGCCAATCGCTCGAGCCCAAGAGTTTGAGGTTGCTGTGACACCAGAGCACTCTACTTTGGGTGACAAAGCGAGACTCTATCTCAAACAAACAAACAAACAAACAAAACCAAAACTCAATATTGATTCTTCCAAGCCATGAGCATGGTATGTACTTCTATGTTAACATCCTCTGCTATTTTTCTTAGTGCTTTGTAATTCTCTGTAGAGATCCTTCACATTTTTTGTTATATTCCATGGTATTTAATTTTGTTTGATGCTACTGTGAAGGGTATTATATCTTTTTTTTTTTTTTGCAGTTTTTGGCTGGGGCTGAGTTTGAACCCACCACCTCTGGCATGTAGGGCCGACGTCCTACTCCTTTGAGCCACAGGTGCTGCCGGTATTGTATCTTTGATCTGATTCTTAGCTTGACTGTTGTTGGCATATATGAAGGCTACTGATTCGTGTACATTGATTTTTATAACCTGAAATGTTGCTGTATTTCTTTATCATTTCAAGGTCTCATGGTTGAAAACTTGGTGTTTTCTAAGTATAGGATCATAGCATCTACAAAAAGTGATAGTTTGACCCATTCTGCTCCATTTGGATACCCTTAATATCTTTCTCTTATTTGACTGCATTGGCTAAAATTTCTAGCACTATGTTGAAAAGTAGTGGTGACAGTGGGCATCCTTGCTGGTTCCAATTCAAAGTGCAAATGCTTTCAACTTTTCTCCATTCAATATGACGGTGGCTGTGGGGTTGTTGTATATGGCTTTTATCAGTTTCAAAAATGTCCCATACGTGACAGGTGTGGTGGCTCACACTTGTAATCTCCCATTCTGGGAGGCCAAGGTGGGTGGGTTGCCTGAGCTTACAGGTTTGAGACCAGCCTGAGCCAAAGCAAGACTTCCTCTCTAAAAATAGCCTGGTGGGTGCCTGTAGTCCCTACTTGGGAAGCTGAGGCAAGAGAATCACTTGAGCCCAAGAGTTTGAGATTGCTGTTAGCTATGATTTTACAGTGCTCTACAGTGGGTAACATCCTCTGCTATCTGTTTTGAGACAAAGTCTCAAAATGTCCCATCTATGCTTATATTCTTGAGTATTCTTATCAAAAAGGATGCTGAATTTTGTCAAAAGCTTTTTTCCACATCAGTTGAGAGAATAATATAGTCTTTATTTTTACTTTTGCTTAAGTGGTGAATTACATTTATAGATTTGTGTATGTTAACCAGCCTTGCATCCCTGGGATGAAACCTACTTGGTCATGATGGATACTTTTCCTGATGTGTAGCTGAATTCTGTTTGCTAAGATTTTACTGAGTGCTTTTGCATCAACATTAATGATATTCATCTACAGTTTTCATCTTGTTGTGTCCTTTCCTCATTTTGGTATCAGGGTGATATTTGCTTCATTGAAGGAATTGGGGAAGATTCCTTCCTTCAAATGTTTAGAATAGATTCTGCAACATATAGACCAGCTTGTCTTTGAATGTTTGGTAGAATTCTGCTGTGGAACTATCTGGTCCTGGACTTTTTGGAGGGATTGGATTTTGCTGTTGTTTTGATTCAGAAACTTAAAATTGGTCTGTTCAAGAGTTCTCTTTCTTCTTGGTTGAGTCTAGGGAGGTAGTGTGATGCCAAGAATTTGTCAATTACCTCCCTATTTTAAAATTTCTGGGCATAGAGATTTTTGTAGTATTTAGTGAAGATCTTTTGTATCTCTGTGATATTGGTTGTTGTTTCTCCTTTTTCATTTCTGATTGAGCTTGTTAAAGATCTTGCTTTTCTGTTTCCAGTTTATCTAGCCAATTTTGTTTATCTTTTCAAAGAACCAACTTTATGTTTCATTAATCTTCTGATTTTTCATTTTGTTTAGGTCTGATCTGGTTTTGGTTATTTCTTTTCTTCTGCTGTATCTGGGATTAGATTGCTCTTCATTTTCCAGCTTCTTGAGATGATCCATTAGATTGTTCATTTGCACTCTTTCTGACTTCTGGAAGTAGGCATTTAATATAATAAATTTGCCTCTTTGAAGTAACTGCCTTTGCAATATCCCAGGAGTTTTAATAGCTTACAGCACTGTCATTTTCTTCAAAGAATTAATTATTTCCTTCTTTATGTCTTTTTTGACCCAGCTATTGTCTAGCAATAGGCTATTTATAGTCCAAGATTTTGTGTGATGATGAAGTGTTTCTGCTGGCATGGAGTTCTTCTTTTATTCCACTGTGGTACATGGAATACAGTTTTCATCTTGTTGTTGTGTCCTTTCCTGGCATAATGAAAAGACATAAGGTATAATTTCTATTTTTTTTTTAATTTGTTGAGACTTGATTTGGTCCTAGGATATGGTCAATCCCGGAGAATGATCCATGAGCTGATGAGAAGAATGTATTCAGTAGTATTGGAGTTAAAATGTTCTGTAGATATCTGTTAATCCCAATTGTTCTAGACTAGTGGTTCTGAACCTTCCTAATGCTGCAACCCTTTAATACAGTTCCTATGGGTCGCGACCCACAGGTTGAGAACTGCTGTTCTTGATTCATGTTTAAGACCATTGTCTAGTTTCTGCTTGGAGGATCTGTCCGGTTCTGTCAGTGGGGTGTTGAAGTTCCTGACTACCATGGTATTGTTGGTTAATCACGCTGTTCACACCAAGTAGGGTTTGTTTCATAGATTTGGGAGCGTTTATGTTAGGTGCATATATGTTTATAATTGGTATGTCCTCTTGTTGTATTGTTTCCTTGACCAATATATAGTGTCCACTTTCATCTTTCTTTTTTTTTTTTAACGATAAATTCTTATTTAATGAAAGATATCCTGCTGAGAAATAGAGAAATAATTGTTAGGTAAGTTTATATGGCACATGATTATGATTAAGTTTCAATAAATCATATTTCTGCTTTCTGTTAATTCCAGAGCATAATATTCATGTAGCAATGGCAGGAATTACTGATTTTTTTTTTGAGACAGAGTCTGACTTTGTCATCCTCGGTAGACTTGGGCTCAAGCCATCCTTTTGCCTCAGCCTCCCGAGTAGCTGAGACTATAAGCACACACCATAACACCCACTTATTTCTAGAGATTGGGTCTTGCTCTTGCTCAGGTTTGTCTGGAACTCCTGACCTTAAGCAATCCACCCTTCTCTCCTCCCCCAGAATGCTGGGATTAGAGGCATGAGCCACTGTGCATGGCTACTGATTTTTTTTAAATGTCCATCCTCTTGATAAAGCAATGTAACATCATGATTATTTAGTTGGAGCTAAATACTATCATTCTCAGTGTGATACTAAAATGAATCAGCTGAGCATTTGAGCATGTGATACTCTAATGTTATGAAATAAACTCTAAGTCTAGGAAATTTAGACTGATTATTTTTGATATACAAAATTTACATATATAAATTCAATAGCTATACCTGGCTTTCACCTATTTTTGTGTTGAAATTTCCCATCATTTATGGTTTGTCACCAGCACAAAATCCGGAGCCATGGGATACCAGGTAATAATATGATAGTAGCAGAGTTTGCTTTTGTATACTGTTCATGAGTTTGCAGATTTATCTGAAGCTTCTTTTTCTCTTATTTAGTACCAGTAAGTATATTTATCACATATCTTTGCTGTAGTAGGGGTAGTCTGGGGAGTCACAGTGTGTTCAAACCCTTGGTAGTGACCCATGGGTGAAGATGGCATAGAAGAGGCAATGGAAATTGCATCTTGTGATGATGATGACAAGCTCGTATGTTCATTTTGATCTTGATCCTTGGGAAAACAGTTTTTTCCTAGGATGTCCCCACTGTCCATCCAACATGCCTTCCTTGTTTAGATATATCATCTCTAATATCTGAAACATCCCACATGGCAAGAAAGGAACCAAAGCATGAGCCCTCTTCTGCTTCTTGGACACATGGTTTATATGAGAAAGTGTAGTGATGAGCAATAGCAGCAAGGAACATCTCAATACAGATTGTAAAGTCCTGAAGTCCTGTAGTCACAGCTTTTACAGTTTGCCATGCCCATGTATGCTTTTCAGAAATAACACTAACTTTACCAACAAAGCAGTAACTACCGTTTGCCAAAAAGAAACAAAAGCCACCAGCTTTACACAAAGAAATTCTCCAACAGGTTGGACTGGACTCAGTTCTTCTTTTACAACTTCATAAAATAGCAGGAGACAATATATGGTGAACAACTGTGACATATTGTTTATTATAACTCAATTCAAGTCCAAATATTTGAAAAGCTAAAGTTTCCTTTATCATGTATACCAAGCAGCTCAAAAATTAAAGCAACAATGGTGGTAAATGGTCTGACAACTGTATATTGTGATAGTTTGCACCTAAACAGCAATACTTCTATAGCTCATGGTAGACGGCAACATAAAGGAGGGAAATGTTTCTGCTGATCTTTAACTTCAAGAATTAATACCAGGCGGCGCCTGTGGCTCAGTAAATAAGGCGCTGGCCCCATATACTGAGGATGACGGGTTTAAGCCCGGCCCGGGCTGAACTGCAAAACAAAAATATAGCCGGGAACTGTGGCAGGTGCCTGTAGTCCCAGCTACTCGGGAGGCTGAGGCAGGAGAATCACCTAAGCCCATGAGTTGGAGGTTTCTGTGAGCTGTGTGACGCCACGGCATTCTACCGAGGGTGACAAAGTGAGACTGTGTCTCTACGGAAAAAAAAAAAAAAAAAAGAATTAATACCAGATTTGGATACCGGTTAGTTAGATAATTGGTAAGGAATCCCATAAAATTGTAAATGACATAAGCTTCATAGCATTCTCTGAAGGTATCCACACATATTGCAATGCTAAAGTATTTCAAAGCTATCCAACTATTTAAACTGTATATGGGTACCGTCCAAAGAATCCTTATTATTGGTTTTTGTAGTTCAGGTTGTGTATAATGCGATAAGTATTGAAATATCACCCACAGAGATATAGGTATAGTCAACAGCAAAAAGATTCCAGCAATAAACCAAGCCTTTGTATGTATGCCCACCTCCAGTTTCTGTAATTCCCATATGTATGTATAGAGGAACCACAACCACTCTGGACACCAGGTAGATGACCACTGCTAAAGGTCGAATCCATTGTCTCTAGTTCCTCTAGGTACAAGTGCAAAGCATGTTTTCACATAAATCAGTTCCAAGTAGCAAGGGAAAAGAGCTCAAAGGAGACTGTAATGAGGAGTCCTGTTTTCTGATTATTTTGTCAATCTGCATACTATGGAGTAAGAGCTGTTGCGTGACTTTACCAACAGCACAAGCTGCCTCCTTGTCTGGTATTGTGCTTTCTGCTGCTGCTGCAATTATAGCCTCTCAGGGTTCTACCAAGGAGCAGTGTGGGCAGTGTCCTTTCTTCCACACCTCATGTCTACCTAATTCTACTGCAGTGGAATTCCTGGAGCTGCTCCCTCACCTAGGGATCACCTCAAGCTCTACCTGCACCATGGCCTTGAGAGTGGAGGCGACCAGGACTGGGTTCCAGGCATCCTGTATACTCCGTTTCTGCCCTGCAGCTGCCTGCCTGCTTGCTTTTCTTTGGGATTTGTACTTCCTCCCTCTGGTTATTTGCCAGGGTCTCTTCACCTAATTCTATTGGTAGATTAGGTCCCAGGATCTCCTAATGCACTTGCATAGGACATCCCTACCCACATTTATCTTTCTTTTCTTTTGTTTTAAAGCCAATTGTATCTGTAAAGAGGACTGTGATACCCACTATCTTTTGGTTTCCATTTGCCTTCAATATGATTTTCCAACACTTCACTCTGAATCTTGATATGTACTTGGGGATTAAATGTGTTTCCTGAAGACAGCAAATACTTGGTTTGTACCAAGTGAACCAGTCTGTGCCTCCTCAGTGGGGAATTCAAGCTGTTTATATTTATTGAGAGCAACGATAAGTAGAGGAGAGTTCTGTTCATACTGTTAAGTGGAGGGGACTGTTGCCTTGTTTTATCACTTGGGCCATTGTTGTAGCTAAGCTTTGTCTTGCAGTTTCTGGGTGTCTTTACTTTGCTGGTGGTCCATTGTGTTGGTCAGTGTATAGTACAGGTCTGAGTAATTCCTGAAGGGCTGGTCTTGTCTTAGTAAATTTCCTCAATGCTTGCTTGTCAGCAAAATAATTGATTTCTCCACTGAAGACGAAATTTAGTCTTGCAGAGTATAGAATGCAGATTTGCAATTGTTTTATTTGAGAAGATTGAAGATGGAAATCTATTCTTTTTTGGCTTGTAAAATTTCAGCCAAGAAGTCAGCTGACATTCTGATGGGTCTGTCCTTGTAAGTGAGCTGCTGCTTATGTCTAGCTGCTTGCAGAATTTTCTTTCATTTTTACTTTGGCTGGGTTAATTACAATGTGTCCAAGACATGCTCTATTTGAATTGAGTTGGCCCAGGGTTTAATAATCCATAAAGCAGATTGAATGTCTAAAATCTACAGCAATACTAGAGAAATTTTCAGCTATAATACCATGAGTCTCCTTCATAATGTAGATGATGGTACATTTTGTGTAGTCCCATAATTCTCTAAAAGATGGCTTTAATTTTAATCTTTTATTTTCTGCCGCTTTAAATGACTAGGTTAGCTGGAGAGCCTGATCTCCAATCTCTGAAATTCTTTCTTCTCCATGGTATAATGTGTTACTGAAACTTTCTATTACATTTTGAAACTCTCTGAATGATTCCTTCAATTCTTTTAGCTCTTTTATATGGTTTCTAATTCTATCTAGATACTTGAAGACTTTGTCCTGTCTTTCCTTAAATTCTTGGGTCATATTTTGGATTTCTTTTTGCTCGTTTTCCACCTTTCCTTCATTTTTTAAAAATCAAATTATAAACACATAGATCATGTATAATGCATTTATGGGGTATAATGTACTGATTTCATATAGAATTAGGAATGCTTACATCACACTGGTTAATATATACCTCATCTCATTTAATTATTGTGTTAAGACATTTATACTCTATAGTAATAAATCTGACATGTACCCTTGCATTATGCACCATAGGTGTGATCCCACCATTCACACTCCCTCCATCTGACCTCGCCCCTCCCTCCCATCCCCATCTTGGGCCATAGTTGTGATCTATTCTACATAACACCTTTCCCTCATTATTTTTGCCACCCATAATCTGAATTCCCTGTGATTTCCATAATTTCTTGTAGTCAAGATCTTTTGAGATTGCTACATTGTCATCCCTTGTGGGAGGTGATCTGATTCTTCATGATGGCCATGCATTTTTTTTTTTTTTTTTTGCAATTTTTGGCTGGGGCTGGGTATGAACCCGCCACCTTTGGCATATGGGGCCGGCGCCCTACTCTTTGAGCCACAGGCGCTGCCCAATGGCCATGATTTTTTGTTGGCTCTTGCTCATGTGTGCTTTCTTTCTCTTGTTTGTGGTTATCCTCTGCTTATGGAGGGTTAAAAAATTATCCTACAACACAAGGGGGCACTCTAGTAACACAAAAATCACCACCACTTTTGGATGTGAAGCTGTATGATTGGAAACTGAATTTCACCATGTGCAGGTTGTCAAGGAGCTAAGAACTGGTTTTCCTACTCTGGGAGTGAACAATGTGTGGGCAGTGCAGGTGCTCCAGGCCAGAAATGTATGCCGTACAATCAAGGGCCCCACAGCCTAGCTCTGAGAAACTGTGTGACCTCTACCAATGAGGCAGGGAGCATTAGTTGTATGAGTTTTGACAAATGTATAATGTCATGGATCCACCATCACAGTATCATATAGAATAGTTTCACAGTCCTAAAAATCCCCTGTGCTCCATCTATTCATTCCTTTCCTCATAACCCTGAGTTTCTGGCAACTACTGATCTTTTTTACTGTCTCCATAGAATGTCATATAGTTGGAACTACATAGCATGTGGCCTTTTCAGATTGGCTTCTTTCAATGTGCAGGACACATTTTTTTTTTTTTTTTTAATAGAGACAGAGTCTCATTTTATCGCCCTCGGTAGAGTGCCTTGGCGTCACACAACTCACAGCAACCTCCAACTCCTGGGCTTAGGCGATTCTCTTGCCTCAGCCTCCCGAGTAGCTGGGACCACAGGCACCCGCCACAACACCAGCTATTTTTTTGTTGCAGTTTGCTGGGGCTGGGTTTGAACCTGCCAACCTTGGTATATGGGGCCAGCACCTTACTGACTAAGCCACAGGCGCTGCCCATGCAGGACACATTTAAGGTTCCTCCATGATTTTTATTGTGGCTTGATAGCTTGTTTCATTTTATTGTCAAATAATATTTGATTATATGCATACACCACAATTATTTTATCCATTCATTTTTTTGAAGAACATCTTGGTTGCTTCCAGTTTGCAGCAATTCTGAATAAAGATGCTATAAACACTCATGTGCAGGATTTTGTGTGGACATAAGTTTTCAAATTGTTTGGGTAGATACCTAGGAACATGACTGCTAGTTCACATGGTAAAACTATGTTTAGCTTTGTAAAAAAGTGCCAAACTGTCTTTCTTCTTTCTTTTGAGACAGAATTTCACTTTGTCACTCTCAGTAGAGTGCCATGGCATCAAAGCTCACAGCAACCTCCAGCTCTGGGGCTCAGGCAATTCTCTTGCTTCAACCTCCTGAGTAGCTGGGACTACAGGTGCCTGCCACAATGCCTGACTATCTTTAGAGATGGGGTCTTGCTCTTGCTCAGGCTGGTCTTGAACCTGTGACCTCAGGGCAATCCACATGCTTCGGCCTCCCAGAGTGCTAGGATTATAAGCGTGAGCCTCTGAGCCTGGCCTAAACTGTCTTTGAGGTTGTACCACTTTGTATTCTTACCAGCAGCAAGTAAGAGTTCCTGTTGCTCCACATCATTGCCAGCACTTGTCAGTGTTTAGGATTTTAGCTATTCTGATACTGTGTAATAGTATCTCATTGTTGTTTTAATTTGAAATTCCCTAATGACACATTATGTGCAGTTGTAGTTCATCTTAGCCATCTTTATATGTTTTTTTTTTGTGAGCTGTCTCTTGAGATCTTTAGCTTATTTTTATTATTTTTTATTTTTTTTGTTATTTACTTATTTAGAGACAGTGTTTCACTCTGTTGCCCCAGGCTAGAGTGCAGTGGCATCATAGCTCATAGCAACCTCAAACTCCTGGGCTCAAGCAATCCTTCTGCCTTAGCCTACTGAGTAGCTGGAACTACAGGTACACAGTACCACATCTGGCCAATTTTTTCTATATTATGTAGCAAGGGGGCCTTGCTCTTTCTCAGGCTAGCATTGAACTCTTGACCTCAAGCAATCCTCCTTCCTCAGCCTCCCAGAGTGCTAGGATTACAGTTGTAAGCCACTGTGTCTGGCTCAATTTCTTTACTAGATAGAGGTCTATTCAGGTTCTTATATCTCCTTTTGTGAGTTTTGGTAGATTGTTTTTTAAGGAATTGGTGCATTTCATCATTTATCAAATTGGTGGGCACAGAGATGTTTATAATGTTCCTTTATTATCTTTTTTTTTTGAGACAGTCTTGCTCTGTTGCCTGGGCTACAGTGTCATAGCCTCAGTCTACCTCACAGCTTCAAACACCTGGGCTCAAACAATCCTCAGCTTCCAGAGTGCTAGGATTATAGGTGTGAGCCAACATGCCTAGCCAATATTCCTTTATTACCTTTTAATGTCTATGGGGTCAGTACTGATTGCCCTTCTTTCAATTACTATAGTCTTTTATGTCTCTCCTATTTTTTTCTTGGTTAGCCTGGCTACAGATTTGTCAATCATACTGATCTTTTCAAATAATCAGATTTTGTTTTCGTTGATTTTCTCTATAGTTGTCCTATTTTCAATTTCATTGATTTCTGCACTGATTTTTATTATTTTCTTTTTTATTATTTCTTTTTCTTTCTTTTTTTAATCAAATCATAGCTGTGTACATTAATGTAATTATGGGGTACAATGTGCTGGTTTTATATACAATTTGAAATATTTTCATCAAAAAGGTTAACACAGCCTTCACGACATTTTCTTAGTTATTGGGTTAAAACATTTGTATTCTACATTTATTAAATTTCACATTATTTTCTTTATTATTTTCTTTTACTAGCTTTTGGTTTATATTGCTCTTTTTTCTGTTTTCCTAATATGTTAGTTTAGATTACTTATTTCATTTTTTATTCTTTTTTAAAATTAGAAACATTAAGTTTATTACTGATTTATTTATTTTTTTTTGCAGTTTTTGGCCAGGGCTGGATTTGAACCTGCCACCTCTGGCATATGGGGCCGGCGCCCTACTCCTTTGATCCATAGGAGCTGCCCTACTGATTGATTTTTAATAAAGTATGTGAGACTTATTTTCCATTTATATGAAGACATAAATGCTATATTGTTTTCATTTGTCAGATAAATATTTATTTTAGTTTTTATTCACTTTTCTTTTTTTTTTTTTTTGAAACAGAGTCTCACTTTGTGACCCTTGGCAGAGTACTGTGTCATCACAGCTCACAGCAACCTCAAACTCCTGGGCTTAAGCAATTCTCTTGCCTCAGTCTCCAAGTAGCTGGGACTACAGGTGCCTGCCACAATGCCCAGCTGTTTTTTTGTTGTAGTTGTCACTGTTGTTTTTAGCTGGCCTGGGCCGGGTTTGAACCCTCCAGCCTTGGTGTATGTGGCTGGTTATCTCAATATTATTAATTTCTAATTTAATTCCACTGTGGTCTGAGAGCATATTTTGTATGATTTCTATTCTTTTAAATTTAGTGAGGTGTGTTTTATGGTACAGAATGTGGTCTATTCTTTTTTTTTTTTATTTTAAAAAAATTTTATTCAACAAAGAACAGGATCCAAGTTCTATAGATAAATCAAATACACTTCAAACAAAGACTTTAGAAAAGTTTTGTCCACATAGTAGTTATGATGAATGTGGTCTATTCTTGGTGAATGTTCCATGTGAGTTTGAGAATAATGTGTATCTTGCGATTGCTATAAAAATATATATAACATAAAATTTGCCATTTTATTTTTTTTGTAAAGACAGAGTTTCACTTTATTGCCCTCGGTAGAGTGCCGTGGTGTCACACAGCTCATAGCAACCTCCAACTCCTGGGCTTAGGTGATTCTCTTGCCTCAGCCTCCCAAGTAGCTGGGACTACAGGCGCCCGCCACAACACCTGGCTATTTTTCTGTTTTGCAGTTCTGCCGAGGCTGGGTTTGAATCTGCCACCTTTGGTATATGGGGCCGGTGCCCTACTTGATGAGCCACAGGCGCCGCCCAAAATTTGCATTTTAATCATAAATATTTTAAGTATAAAATTGAGTGGCATTAATAATATTCATAATGTTACGGAAAAATTACCACTATTTCTAAAATCTTTCATCTCCCCAAATAGAAGCTCTGTGTCCATTAAGCAATACCTCTCTATTGCTTCTCCTAGCCTCTGGTAACCACTAATCTACTTACTGTCTTTATTACTTAGTCTATGATTAAGTACTTCATATAAATTGAATCATGCAATATTTATTATCCTGCGTCTGGCTTAGTTCACTTAGCATAATGTCTTCAAGGTTCACTCATATTGTAGCATGTATGAGAACTTTATTTTTGAGACTGAATGATAGTTCACTGTATGTGTATAACATATTTGGTTTATTTATTTACATATTGATGTATACTTGGGTTGTTTCAGCTATTGTGAATAATTCTGCAATAAATATTGGCATAGAAGTATCTGAGTTCATTTTCAGTTTTTCTTGGTATATACTCAGGAGTAGAATTGCTGAGTTATGGTAATCCTATGTTTAACTTTTTTTGAGGAACCAACAAACTCTCTTCCATAGCAGCCACCCCCTTTCTATGCCCACCAGCAATGCACTAGGGTTCCAATTTCTCCATATCCTTGAAAACACTTGCTATTTTCTATTTTTTAGATGATAGCCATCCTAGCAGCATTTGCATTTACCTAATGCCAATGATGCTACACATCTTTTCAAGTTCTTATTGGTCATTACATATTTTCTTTAAATAAATGTCTATTAAAGACTTTCATTCATTTTCATTTCTTGTTTTATTATTATCTTTTAGAAATGAGGTCTCATTCTGTTGCCCAGGCTGGACTGCGATGCCATCATCATAGCTCATTATTATCTTCAAATTCGTAGGCTCAAGCCATCCTCCTGTCTCAGCCTATGAAAGTAGCTGGGACTAAAGGCACACACTACCTACCATGCTCAGCCAATTTAATTTTTTTGGTAGGGATGAGGTCTTGCCCACCTGGTCCTCCAAAAGTGCTGGGATTGTAGGCATGAGTCCCCACACCTAGTCTCACTCATTTTTACTTACCTAATTTTTTTTTTGAGACAGAGCCTCAAGCTGTCATCCTGGGTACAGTGCCGTGGCATCACAGCTCACAGCAACCACCAACTCCCGGGCTCAAGCAATTCTCCTGCCTCTGCCTCCAAAGTAGCTGGGACTATAGGCGCCTGCCACAATGTCCGGCTATTTTTTGGTTGCAGCTGTCATTGTTGTTTGGTGGGCCAGGGCTGGATTTGAACCCACCGGCTCAGGTATATGTGGCTGGTGCCTTGAGCTACAGGCGCCGAGCCTACTTAATTTTTTTGAGACAGAGTTCCACTCCATTGCCCTGGGTAGAGTGCCATCAGGTCAGGATAGCTTACAGCAACCTCAAATTTTTGGGCTCAAGCGATCCTCTTAACCTCTGTCTCTAGAGTAGCTAAAACTACAGTTGTGCACCACTACACATGGCTAGTTTTTCTATTTTTAGTACAGACAGGGTTTTGTTCTTGCTCAGGCTGGTCTCAAACCCCTGAGCTCAAGGAATCTACCTGCCTTGGCCTCTCAGTGCTTGGATTACAGGCATGAGTCACTGTGCCCGGTCTCTCATTCATTTTTAAATTGGATGTTTGTGTTTTTGTTGTTGAATTATAGGAGTTCTGCATATTAAGCCCTATCAGTTATATAATTTATAAATATTTTCTCCCATTCTGTAAGTTGCCTTTTTACTTCTTGATAGTGTTCTTCAATGCATAACATTTTAAAATTTGGTGAGATCCAATTAATCTATGTTTTCTTTGGTTGCTCATGCTTTTGGAATCATATTTAAAGATCACAAGGATTTATCCCTATGATTTCTTCTAAGAGTTCTATATCTTTAGTTTTTATACTACATTTTTAGATTATTGGTCTCATCTCTTACTTTAAACTATCTGTGTCTTTAGTGTGTTTCTTACACACAACATATACTTGAGTCTTGTTTAAAAAACTCTGTCAGTCTGTCTTTTATTTGGTATATTTAGACAATTTACATTTAAAGTGATTATTGATGTAGTTAGATTAATATCTATCTTTTAACTGTTTTCGGTTCATTGTACTTGTCCTTTTTATTCATTATTCCCCCTTTTCTGCATTTTCTGGTTTTAACTTGAGTGTTTTACATGATTTAATTTTCTCTCCTTAGTATATAAATTATACGTCTCTTAAAATTACTTCAGTGTTGCAGTATAGATTTACAACTGACATAAGTCAACTTTCAAATAAATATACCATTTCATAAGGTACCTTTTAATAGTATTCTTTTTTTTTTTTAGAGACAGAGTTTCACTTTATCACCCTCGGTAGAGTGCTATGGCATCTCAGCTGACAGAAACCTCAAACTACTGGGCTTAGGCGATTCTCTTGCCTCAGTCTCCCAAGTAGCTGGGACTACAGGCGCCCGCCACAATGCCCAGCTATTTTTTGTTGCAGTTTGGCTGGGGCCGGCGCCCTACCCATGGTGCCACAGGCACCACCCCTATAACAGTATTCTTGATTCTTCCCTTCTAAGAGTTACCTCGTTGGTGCTGTTCATTTCTCTTATTTTTAAGCTATCACCATCCAATATAGTTGACCCTTGAACCACGTGGGTATAAACTGTGCAGGTCCACTTATATGCAGATTTTCTTCCATCTCTGCCATCACTGAGACAGCAAAACCGACCTCCTCCTTCTCAGCCGACTCAACAAGAAGATGATGAGAAGGAAGACATTTGTGATGATTCACTTTCACTTAATGTAGAGTAAATCTATGTTCTCTCTCTTTCTTTTTTTTTTTTTGAGACAGAATCTCACTATATTGCCCTTGGTGCAGTGCTGTGGCATCACAGCTCACAGCAACCTCAAAGTCTTGGGCTTAAGTGATTCTCTTGTCTCAGCCTCCTGAGTAGCTGGGACTACAGGCGCCTGCCACAATGCCCGGCTATATTTTGGTTGCAGTTGTCATTGTTGTTTAGCTGGCCTGGGCTGGGTTCAAACCTTCCAGCCTCAGTGTATATGGCCAACACCGTAACCACTGTGCTACAGGTGCCGAGCCTCTTATGATTTTCTTAACACTATTTTCTTTTTTCTAGAATACAGCATATAATACATATAGCACACAAAATATGTGTAGTTGACTATTTATATTATCAGTAAGGTGTCCAGTCAATAGTAGGATATTAGTAGTTAAGTTTTTAGGGAGTTAAAAGTTGTATGCTGATTTTTGACTTGTGCAGTTTCAGGACCCCAAGCCCTGCATTGTTCAAGGACTAACCATATTGCTATTATTATTTTGAACAGTTACCTATTAAATCAACTAACATAATGTCTTCAGGGTTCATCTATGTTGTAGTATGTTATAGGAATCCTCCTCTTTTTCTTTTTTTAGAGACGGGGTCTTGCTCTAGAGCTCAGGCTGGTCTCAAATTCATGAGCTTAGGTGATCTGCCCGCCTTGGCCTCCCAGAGTGCTGGGATTATAGGTGTGAGCCTCCACACCCAGCCGGAATCCTCCTTTTCAAAGGCTGGATAATATTCCATTGTATGTATGTACCATGTTTAAAAAATTCATTCATCTATTGATAAACCCTTAGGATGTTTCCATACTTGGCTATTGTGAGTAATGCTACAATAAACATATATGACTACTAATACCTCTTTGTAATACTATTACAATTCTTTTGGATAAATACTCAGAAGTGAGATTGCTGGATCTTATGGTAGTTCTATTTTTAGTTCTGTGAGGAACTTCCATACTATTTTCCATAGCAGCTGCACCACGTTGCATTCCCACCAACAAGGGCTTTAATTTTTCCACAACCTCACCAGTATTTGTCTTTTGTTGTTTGAGAATAGCCATCCTGACAGGTATGAGGTGATATATCATTGTAGTTTTGATTTGCATTTCACTGATGATTAGTGATGTTGAACATCTTTTCATATACTTACTAGCCATTTGTATATCATATTTGGAGAAATGTCTATTCGAGTCCTCAGCCCGTTTCTAAATCAGGTTATTAGTTTTAGTTTTCACTTTCTGCTACTAAATTGTAGGAGTTCCTTATATATTTTATAAATTAGCCACTGATCAGGTACATGGTTGCAAATACAGAGGGTGCCAAAAAATTACACACATTTTAAGAAAGGAAAAAATCATATTAAAATTGTAATGCTCAAGTCACATTTGACTTCTGCAATTACAAGAGATAAAAGATATACAAGATAACATGTTATTGGTATATGTTGATTAACAATTTTAATATAGTTTTTTTCTTTTGTAAAATGTGTATTCATTTTTTTTTGGCACCTTCTGCATTTTTTCCTAGTCTGTAGGTTTCCTTTTTACTCTGTTGAGTGTTTCCTATCCTGTACAGAAACTTTTTATTTATTTATTTTTTTATAAAAACTTTTTAGTTGATGTATTCTCATTTATCTATTTTTGCTTTTGTTGCCCTTTTATTTGTTTTCATTGTCTATTGCATTTGCTAAAACCACCAGTATGATGTTGAACAGAAGTGGTAAAAGCAGGTATCTTTCTTTGCCTTGTTCCTTAACTTAGGAAGAAAGCACTCAATTTTTCACCATTAAGGGTCAGGTTAGTTGCAGATATATTATAGATGCCCTTTATCATGTTGAGGAAGTTTGCTAAGAGTTGCTAAGAGTTTTTATTGTTTTTACTAGGAATGGATGTTATATTTTATCAAATGCTTTTTCTATAGCATTTGAGCCTATGATCATGCTGGGATGATCATATGGCTCATCTTTTTCAGTCTATTAATATGATGAATTATAGGACTTTTTTTTTTTTTTTGTAAGAGATAGGGTCTTGCTCTGTTGCCAAGGCTGGAGTGCATTTATACCATCCTGAAAACTCCCAGGCTCAAGCAATCTTCCTGCCTCAGCCTCCTAAGTAGCAACAGGAGCATGCCACCACACCCAGCTAATTAAAAAAAATCTTTTTTTGTAGAGACAAGGTCTTATGATGTTACCCAGGCTGGTCTCAAATTCCTGGCCTCAAGCTATCCTCCCATTTCAGTTTCCCAAAGTACTGAGGTTACAGCAATGAGCCACCATGCCTGGCCTAGGACTGATTTGTGACTGTCAAACCAACCTTACATTCTTGGGATAAATTCTACTTGGTCATAGTATTATGTTCCTTTTAAATTTTATCAAATTAAATTTTGTCAATTCAATTTAGAATTTTTGTATTTATGCTCATGAGGGCTATTCATCTCTATACATATTTTAAACTTCAGATTAATATGAGGGTACAAACTATTAGTTTATAATGTTTGCATTTGTTAGGTAAAGTCCTTATTGTAGTTGTGTCTTGCACCAAGGAGTGTGCCATCTACCCTTCAATTGTGCCCATTACATGGGGGCACACCAATACCTCATCTATATTCTTTTAAAGACTTTTGTCTGGTTTTGGTTTCAGGGTAATGCTGGCTTCATAGAATTGAATTGGGAACTATTTCCTCCTCTTCAATTCCCTGGGAGAGTTTGTGTAGCACTGTTAATTATATTTTCCTTAAATGTCTGGTAGAATTTACTAGTAAAGCTAACTATTCTTGGATCTTTGGGTCTTTTCTTCCTTCCTTCCTTCTTTTCTTTCTTTTTTTTTTTTTTTTTGAGACAGAGTCCCACTATGTCACCCTTGGTAGACTGCTGTGGCATCACAGCTCATAGCAACCTCAAACTCCTGGGCTTAAATGATTCTCTTGCCTTAGCCTCCCAAGTAGCTGGGACTATAGGTGCCCACCAAAACGCCCAGCTATTTTTCTTCTTTGTAGTTGTCTTTGATGTTCAGTGGGCCTGGGCTGGGTTCGAACCCACCAGCCCCAGTGTATGCGATCGGCACCCTAACCACTTAGCTATGGGTGCTGAGACACTTGGATTTTTCTTTATGTAAAATTTTTAGCTGCAAGTTTAATTTCTTTGAAATTCATTTTTATTTATTCTTTTTAAAGGGACTGTGGTAAAATGTCTACAACATAAAATTTACCACTTTAACCATTTTTAAGAGTTTCAGTGGTATTAAGTAAATTCATAATATTAAGCAACTATTACCACTTTCCATTTCCAGAACTTTTTATAAACCCAAATGGATACTATGTACCCATTAAATAATAACTTCCCATTCTTCTATTTTCTCTGTTCATTCTGTCTCTATATATTTCTCTTATATTCTATATTTTATTCTATTCTATTTTTTTCTGGATTTATATTATCTGTGACCTCTCAATGTAATCAGAGGGATGTCTGCCGGGTTTCTCTACTCTATGATAAATTATACATTTTTCTTTTTATGATCACTAGGAATTTTGTGAAGAGATACTTTGAAACTATGTAAATATCCCCCTCCTCCTCAAATGTTCACCCACTATCTTAGAATCCATGTTTCTTGACTGTGCCTATTTTCTCTACCTCATGAAAGTGGAATCATACAATATATCTTTCTATGTATGACTTATTTCACTTAGCATCATTTTGAAAGGTTTATCCATGGTACAACACATCAGAATTTCATTTCTTTTTTTTTTCTTTAGAATTTTATTTCTTTTTATAGCTGAATAATATTCCATTGTATGTACAAACATTTTTCTTTTCTTTTTTTTTTTTTTTTGAGACAGAGCCTCAAGCTGTCACCCTGGACAGAGTGCTGTGGCATCACAGCTCACAGCAACCTCCAATTCCTGGGCTCAAGCGAGTCTCTTGCCTCCGCCTCCCAAGTAGCTGGGACTACAGGCG
>CAUYRH010048061.1:0-42595 GCA_963574655.1 Perodicticus potto | reverse complement strand
AGAGTTTTTCTTATAAATTGAGGTGCATTCTGGTTGGGTGCATAAATATTAATAATTGAAATCTCATCATATTGAGTATTACCTTTAAAAAATATGAAATATCCATCTTTATCCTTCCTTACTTTGGTTGGTTTAAAGCCTATTGTATCTGCAAATAAGACTGCAACACCTGTAGTCTTATTCCTTTTTCCATTTGCCTGGAATATAGATGACCATCCCTTCACCTTGAGTCTAAATTTTTCTTTTAAGGTAAGATGAGATTCTTATATGCAGCAGATATCTGGCCTGAGTTTTTGTATCCAGTCAGCCAACCTATGCCTCTTTAGAGGACAATTTAAACTATTCACATTAATTGAAAATATTTATAAATCGTTAGAAAATCTAGTGGACATTTTTAATCCTTTAATCATTGTGGAAGTTGGAATTTGATAAAAAGTTTCTGGATGAGTTTACTTTTGCATTGGAGGATTACGCTGGTCATTGTGGAGGATAGGTCTGAGAAAATCCTGGAGAGCTGGTTTGGTTATAGCAAATTTCTTCAACATGTGGATGTCATTAAAGTATTTAATTTCTCCGTCATAAATGAAACTCAGTTTAGCTGGATACAGGATCCTGGGTTGAAAGTTATTTTGTTTTAGGAGATTAAAAGTTGATAACCATTCTCTTCTAGCTTGAAAGGTTTGAACAGAGAGATCTGCAGTTATTCTAATATTCTTCCCCTTGTAGGTTATTGATTTCTTGTGTCTTGTTGCTTTCAAAATTTTCTCCTTCATATTTACTTTAGTGACTTAATTATGATGTGCCTGGGGGATGTCTTATTCAGGTTGAGTAATACAACCTTTTTGGAAGGAAGTCTGGAGAAACCTCTAAGAACTCAAGCTATACCTCCCATTTGATCCTGAAATCCCATCACTGGACATTTACCCAGAAGGAAAAGAATCCTTTTATCAGAAGGATACTTGCACTAGACAGTTTATCACAGCTCAATTAACAATCACCAAAATGTGGAAACAGCCTAAATGCCCACCAACCCAGGAATGGATTAACAAGCTGTGATATATGTACACTATAGAATACTATTCAGCCTTTAAAAATTAACAGTCTTTGTATTAACCTGGATAGAAGTGGAACACATTATTCTTAGTAAAGCATCACAAGAATGGAAAAGCATACATCCTATGTATTCAATTTTGATATGAGGACAATTAATGATAATTAATGACACAGTGGGAGTGGGGGAAGGGGAGAGGAAAGAGAGAGAGAAGGAGGGAAGAGTGGGAGCAAGAAAGAGCAGAAAGCATGAAGGAGGGAGGGGGTGGGGCTCTCTGTGTGTGACACACCTTTTGGGAGCAAGACACCATTGTAAGAAAGACTTTACCTAACAAATGCAATCAGTGTAACCTGGTTTTTTTGTACCCCCAATGAATCCCCAACAATTAAAAAAAATTGAAAACCTCTGTACTTAAGAAAGATAGCATCAAGAAAGTGCAAAGACAATCCATAGATGAGAGAAAATTTGGGCTAGTCATTCACACATACACAGAGAGTGCCACTAAAATGTATACACATTTTGAGAAAGGAAAAAAACTATTAAAATTGTAATACTCAAGTCACATTTAACTTGTAATACTCAATACATACTGATAACAAAAGGTGAATGTAAGTCATGTTTGAGCACTGCTTATAATTGCAGAAGTCAAACGTGGCTTGAGTGTTACAATTTTAATACAGATTTTTCTTTCTTAAAATGTGTATATATTTTTGGCACCCTCTGTGTGTGTGTGTGTGTGTCAAAAATATATATAGAACTCTTACAGCTCAACAATAAAAAGAAAAATCATCCAATTAAAGCCAGACAAAGGATTTGAGTAGGCATTTCTGCAAAGATAAATAACTGGCCAATAAGCACATGAAAAGATGCTCAACATGGCTAATCATTAAAGAAACACAAACCAAAACCACTTCTGCCTACTGGGTTGGGAATAAGCCTAAAGACAAACAATAACAAGAGTTCATGAAAGGGGGGAGAAATCAGAGCCTTCAT
This sequence comes from Perodicticus potto, assembly GCA_963574655.1. Lineage (NCBI taxonomy): Eukaryota > Metazoa > Chordata > Mammalia > Primates > Lorisidae > Perodicticus > Perodicticus potto. The sequence goes on along the minus strand of CAUYRH010048061.1, from coordinate 40,551 downwards.
CCTTCACTTTGGGATTGTAAAATAGTACATCCATTGGGAAAAAAGTCTGGCAGTTTTTCTTTTTTTTTTTTTTTTTTGAGACAGTGTGTCACTCTATCACCATGGATAGTGTAGATAAAAGCCTCCAACAACCTCAAACTCTTGGGCTTAAGAAATCCTCATGCTTCAGCTTCCTCAGTAGCTGGGAATACAGGCATCCACCACAACATGTGGCTAGTTTTTCAATTTTTAGTAGAAACAGAGTCTTGCTCTTGTTGAGGGTGGTCTCAAACTCCTGAGCTCAGGCAATCCACCCACCTCAACCTCCCTGAGAGCCAGTCTGCCAGTTTTTCAAAAAGTTAAACTTAGAGTTATCATGTGACCTTGCAATGCCACTCCTAGGTATATACCCAAAAGAAGTGAAAACAGATGTCCACACAAGAACTTGAATACATATGTTCATAGCAGCATTATTCATAATAACACCATGCAAAGAAAGAAATGCCAATCGGTCAATAAGTGAATAAATAATTTGTGGTCTGGGAGACACCATTTTCCAGTAATTCACCAATATGACAAACACAAAGGGAAAGAGGAGAGGCAACTGATACATGTTCTCTAGGCCTTTTAGAAAACATGGAGTTTTTCCTTTGGCCACATGCATGAGAATCTACAAGAAAGGTGATATTGTAGGGAATGGGTACTATTCAAAAAGGTATGCCACACAGATGTATGTCACCATGGCAAAACTGAAAGAGTCTACAGTGTCACGCAGCATGCTGTTGGCATTGCTATAAACCAGCAGTTCTCAACCTGTACCTACAGGAACTGTACTAAAGGCTTGCAGCATTAGGAAGGTTGAGAACCACTGCTGTAAACAAACAAGTTAAGGGCAAGATTCTTGCCAGGAGAGCAAATATTGAGCATATTAAGCACTCTAAAAGCCAAGAGAGCTTCCTGAAACTCGTGAAAGAAAATGATCAGAAAAAGAAGGAAGCCAAAGAGAAAGGCACCTGGGTTCAACTGAAGCACCAGCCTGCTCTACCCAGAGAAGCACACTATGTGAACCAACAGAAAGTAGCCTTCCTTGGAACCAATTCCCTGTGAATTCATGGCACAATATGGGTACAGCATAGCACACAGGAGAACCAGAAGAACGAATGGAACCTTAAGTGCTGGAACATATTTATTCCCCATGAATTCATGGCATAATGGTCATACAAAGCTTTGTCACATTCAATGGCAAGGTGCCTCCTTGAGCTAATGGAATCTTTTCCCTATGAATTCATGACATAATAGATATTATAAATAAAAGCCTACTGCCACTATAAAAAATAATAGTATGTGGTCTATTTTTTAATCTAACAAACAATAGAAAAATATATACAGAATCTCTGTAAGTTGATCACACAGAGACTGTAACAAACTAGCGGGTGGCGCCTATGGCTCAAGGAGTAGGGCGCTGGCCCCATATACTAGGGGTGGCAGGTTCAAGTCCAGTCCCAGCCAAAACTGCAAAAAAAAAAAAAATGTAACAAATTAACCACATATGGAGGTGGTCAACATGAGGATCAAGGCTAATACATAGACGTGGTGCATGTCTGTCCATGAAGATTAGGTCAGCTTAGGGAGGGGTCAGTGTAGGGAGTGGGAAACCATGGCAGTTCTACTATACTATATGTACATGAATATAATTCAGCCATAAAAGGAAATGAAGCATTAAATACATGCTGCAACAAGGATGAACCCTGAAAACATTACACTAAGTGAAAGAAACTGGACACAAAAGATCTGGCAGTCCATGGAAACAGAAAGTAGGGTTGGTGGTTTCTGCGGACTGGGGAACAGACAGGAAAGAGAGAATAGTGAGTGAGTAAACACTAACAGGTATCTGGAGCATGATGAAAATGTGCTGGAAGTAGATACTGTAATAGTTAGACAACTTTGTGGATATATTAAAATATATTGAATTATAAAATTTCACAAGCTGCACTTTTATACCTTGTGAATTCTATATCTCCATTCTTTTTAAAGCTGAGTCATTCCCTGTCTCTCATGATTTCATCTCTTTGGTATTATGGTAAATGTGGAAAATTTACCCACAGTGAGATAATAAGGAAAAATTATTCTCACTTAAAATTTTAAGATCCATTTACATAATGTTGATTATCATTCTGAAATAATCATGTGGGTATTTACATCCATCAAAGATGAACACTTGCTAAAATCCCAGACTTTACTTCCAGCACTTAATTTGCACAATATATCTATGTAACAAAACTGCACTCATACCCCCTAAATCTATGATTAAAAAGTAATAAAAATTAAAATAAAGTAAAAATAAGATAAATATTTGACAAAAACTAGAGTGGTATCATCCAGGAATTTAAACATTTTTTTTTAGAGACAGAGTCTCACTCTGTTGCCCTTGGCAGAGTACTGAGGTGTCACAGCTCACAGCAACCTCCAGCTCTTAGACTTAGGCGATTCTCTTGCCTCAGCCTCCCAAGTAGCTGGGACTACAGACACCCACTGCAACACCTGGCTATTTTTTTTATTGCAGTTTGGCTGGGGCTGGGTTCGAACTGGCCACCCTAAGTACATGGGGCCGATGCTGTACTCACTGAGACACAGGTGCCACCCTAAACATTTTTGTTATCGGGTTAACACAAAATATTTATAAAAACTGCCTTCTACACTTTATAAGCAGGGTGTCCATAAAGTTCGTGTGTAATTTTAAATTGCACACTATTTTAAATTCCACACAAATTTTATGGCCACCTTATATATATCAGGGTTTTCTCTAATATGCCTTTTCAGTTAGAGCTCCTCATTTCTTTTGTAGATTTCATTAGGCCTTTCGTCTGTACTTTGATTATGTAAATTATCACATTTGGCTTTATAATTTTGCACCCTTAGCTTATCTTTGTATCAGACTATGAGCGCTCTTAAGATCTTGGTGTGATAATTAACTGTGTCCTCCTTGCTGCACATAATGTGACTCCCTGGGCAGAATAAATATAGATCCACTTTCCCCACTCAAAAAAAAGACCTAGGAGAGCAGGGACTGGGTTTTCAGGTTCATCACTCTGTCCCCATCCCCAAACCACTGTCTGCATTTGTCATACAAATGCATGACTAAGTGAATGGATGGACAAATTAATCATTTAATTGAAATGAATCACTTGCTGGAAACTAGAGTGACTAGAAAATATATTGGGAAGTCTGGGGAATGTCTGTCCAGCTCATAATGACCCCCCATCTTCTAAGAATTATGCCTTCACCTACCCCAGGCCACATTTTACCATATGTCTCTGCACTCCTCATCATAATTTTCTGTGCTAGGAAGGGAAGGTTACCAACCTGGGCCAATCACTCTTCACATGGGAGCAAGGGATTCAAAGTAGCCTTTTCTCTGTGTGTGGCTGAAGCTTAGATCCTATAACTGGGAAACTAATGGGGCAATGGCCATTCTGCTGTGAACAGAGAAAAGATAAGATGATCCAGTCTGTCATGGAGAAGCATTAGTTGAGAGAAGAGCAACTGGGGGTGCCTGGGCAGGGGGGTGTCCTGTGTCTGGACACCTGTGCTGCCTGTCTTCCTCAGGGGCCTCCCGCACAGGCTCCATTGTTTCTTGGAGTTTGTACTTCACCTGTTATCACTCTAATAATCTTATATTTTGCTTAAGATTGCTTTTTTTTTTTTTTTTGAGGCAGAGCCTCAAGCTGTCACCCTGGATAGAGTGCCATGGCATCACAGCTCACAGCAACCTCCAATTCCTGGGCTCAAGCGAGTCCCCTGCCTCAGTCTCCCAAGTAGCTGGGACGACAGGCGTCTGCCACAACACCCGGCCATTTTTTGGTTGCAGCCGTCATTGTTTGCCAGGCCGGGCTGGATTCGAATCCGCCAGCTCAGGTGTATGTGGCTGGCGCCTTAGCTTGTTGAGCCACAGGCGCCGAACCACTTAAGATTGCTTTATTTGAAGCTAAAAATACTTTCACAAAGATAACAAAGTTGCTCAATAATACGTACGGACAGTGAGGGAAACTGAGAAGACCAGCAATGCCCAGGCCACAATCAGGGAAATAATCACAGTTTCCATAACTGAAATCAAATCAAATATCTCCTAGAGCAGTAGTTTTCAACCTTCCTAATGCTGCAAACCTTTAATACAGTCCAAAGGGGTGGCAACCCACAGGTTGAGAACCACTGTCCTAGAGAGTCGAGAAGTACATTGTGAACTAGTTACATACACAGTTAGTATGGATAACTAACTAATTTAGTTGCATACTAAATTACTTTTCTAAAATACAAGCCAAAATACCTGAATGTTGAAAAGTATCTTACACTGAGATTTTCACATAGGGACTGTAGATCTCTGTGGATCAACTGATCAATCTTGTGTTAGTTCTAGTGTATTATGAGGAGAAGGCCCTTGCACACTGGAGAGCTACCTCTTTACCAGATGGATATGTTTGTGACCACAACCTGTATCTGCCTTTCTTCACATTGTGCCACCTCCTTCATGCCTTTGGGTCACTCAGGAGAAGGCCCTTTCACACTGGAGAACTACCTCTTTGTCAGATGGGTATGATTGTGACCACAACCCGTATCTGCCTTTTTTCATGTTGTGCCACCCTCCTGCATGTCCTCAAGCCACTCAGTGCTCCCTCCCATGGACCCATGAGCTAACGCATGCTTATCATGAGGGGCTTCTCTGTCAGTACTGCTGCAAGGACCCTGTCAGGTGCCACGGGACATAGTGCAAGTTAGCATGCCCAGGGAGGAACTTTGGCCAAAGCACCATGGGAGCCAATGGGTAAAGTGTTCCTGTTGTCACCACTCAATCCCACAGACAGGTCATCAGACTGGACAAAGTCAAAGTAAAGGAGAAACTCCTACAAGCTGTGAGAGAAAGCATCAAGTAACCTATAAAGGAAAACTCATCAGTCTAAGACCAGATATCTCAATATAACCCTTATAAGACAGAAGATGTTGGCATCCTATCTTTAATATTCTTAATGAGAATAACTGTCAATCAAGAATTTTATATCCTGAAAACTAAGTTTCATAAATGAAGGAGAAATGATATCTTTCCTAGAGAAGCAAATGCTGAGGGAATTTGTTACCTCCAGATCAGCCTTTTAGGAAATATTTAAAGGAGCTATAAACATCAAAACAAAAGGTTCATATTCACCAGTAAAATCATCCAAAAGTAAAAAAAAAAAGGCACAGTTTTTATAAAACAGTAAACAAAAGGAAGAATACAAAGAAAAGCAACTAAGTAAAAATATAACAACATACTGTCTAGAACAGCATCTCACATGTCAGTATTAACATTAAACATAAATGATCTATATACCCCACTTAAAAGATACAGATTGATAGAATGGATTTAAAAAAAAACACAGCCCAAATTACTGCTGTCTCAAGATAATCCCACTTAACTCACAAAGATTCTCATAGCCTAAAGGTAAAGAGATGAAAAAAAAATTCCAAACAAATGGAAACCAAAAGTGAGCAGAAATAGTTATTCTTATATCAGATAAAATGGTCTTTAATCCAACAAGAGTAGAAAAAAGTGGTTATATGTATAACTTAAAGGATTCAATTCAACAAGGAGATATGGCAATCCTAAATACACATGCACCCATCATCTGAGCTCCACAATTCACAAAACAAATACTACTAGAACTAAGAAAAGATATAAACAGTAGTACATCAATTGTGGGACATACCAACACTCTACTGACAGAACTAGACAGATTTAGACAGATAATAAAGCCCCCCCAAAAGAAAAACCCCACTGGACTTAAATGAGACTCTAGAACAGTAATTTTCAACTGGTGTGCCACACACCAGTGTGCCATGAGAGGATCTCAGGTGTGCCATGAAAAATTCTAAAGATCATTAATCAAATTATTTTTGAAAGAAGTTCAAAGCACAGTAAGTACTTTTTTTTATTCTTTAGTTTAAGCAACATAATTTAAGTGTGCCACAGAAGTTTAACTATAGGTTCAAGTGTGCTGTGAGATTAAAAAAAAAAATTGAAAACCACTGCCCTAGAACAAATAAGCCTAACACATTTAGAGAACATTATAGCCCCAAACTACTGAATATACATTTTTCTCATCAGCACATGGAACATTTTCCAATAAAGATAATAAACTAAGACACAAAACTAATCTCAACAAATTTTTAAAAACTGACATCATTTCAAGAATCTCCTCAGACTACAGACTAGAAATCAATTCGAAGAGAAACTCTCAAAATTGTACAAATACATGAAAATTAAATAACCTCTAGACTGTTTATTGCAGCTCAATTTACAATCGTCCACAGGAGGAAACCTAAACGCCCATCAACTCAAGAATGGATTAACAAACGGTTATATGCATACCATGGAATACTATTCAGCCATAAAAAAGAAGGTGGCCTCACATCTTTTGTATTAACCTGGATGGAACTGAAACACATTCTGCTCAGCAAAGTATCACAAGAATGGAAAAGCAAATACCCAATGTACTCAATACTAATATGAAGCCAGTAGATGGTCTAATTTATGCCCACATGGGAAAAAAACTCATTTCAATTCAAGTTGGGAGTAGGGGAAATGAGGGAAGGGGAGAGGGAGTTTGGGAGGCTTCCACTGAATGGGCACAATGTAGGGGTGTATCGCACACTTTTTTGGTGCAGGACATAGCTACCAGAGAGACTTTACCTAACAAATTCAAATATCGTGACTTGGTTATCTGTACCCTCACATCAACCTGAAATTAAAGAAATAATAAAAAGAATAAAAGAAATCAAATAACCTCTTGCCAAATGATCTTTGTATCAATAATAAAATTAAGATGGAAATTAAAAATTATTTCAAAATGAATGATAATAATGACATGAGCTACCAAAGACTCTGGTATACAGTAAAAGCAGTGCTAAGAGGGAATTTTATACTACTAACTACAAAAAGACAGAAAGCTCACAAATTAACAACCTTCCACCACACCTCAAGGAACTAGAAAAACAAGAGCAAACCAAATCCAAAGCTAAATAAAAAGAAATATCAAAGATAAAAAATTAAATGAAATTGAAACCAAATAAACAATACAAACTAAAAATGAAGCAAAAAGTTGAATCATTGAAAAGATAAATGAAATTGACAGACCCCCTAGCTGGATTAACCAAGAAAAGAGAGAATTCAAATAAGCATAATCAAAAACTAAAAAGGAGGAATTACAATGGACACCACAGAAATACAAATGATCATCCAAAATGACTCTGAACACATCTACACACAGAGACTAGAAAATCTAGAGGAAATGGATGAATTCCTAGAAACATACAAATTTCCAGATTGAACTATGAAGAAATAGAAATCCTGACTAGACTAATAATGAGTAGCAAGATTGAATCAGTGATTAAAAAGTCTCCCAACTAAAAAAAGCCCAGAACTAGACGGATTCACAGCTGAATTCTACCAAACTACAGAGAAAAATCCTACGGACACTATCCCAAAAGATGGAGAAGGAGGGGAGCTTTCCTAACTCATTCTATGGAGCCAGTATCACCCGGATGTCAAAACCAGGAAAAGACAATAAAAAGAAAAAACTACAGACATTCATATCCTTGATGAACACAGATGCAAAAATTCCCCCAAAATACTAGCAAACAATTCAAAAGCACATCAAAAAGATAATTCACCACAATCAAGTGGGTTTCATTCCAGGGATGCAAACATGCACAAATCAATAAATGGAACTCACCATATAAACAGAAGTAAAAACAAAAACCATACAATCATCTCAACAGATGCCAAAAAACCATTTGACAAAAGCCAGACAAAATCCAACATCCTTTCATTATAAAACCCTCAACAAAGTAGGCATAGAATGAACATACCTCAAAATAATAAAAGCCATACATGATAAACCCACAGCCAACATCATACTAAATGAGGAAAAGCTGAAAGCATTCCCCCTAAGAACTGGAACAAGACAAAGATGTCCATTTTCACCTCTTCTATTCAACACAGTACTGGAAGTCCTAGCCATAGCAATCAGACAAGAAAAAGAAATAAAAGATATCAAAATTGGAAAAGAGGAAGTCAGGGTGTCTGTTTGCCCATGATATGATCTTATACCTAGAAAACCCTAAAGACTTTCAAAAAAAACTCCTATAATTGATAAATGAAATCAATAAAGTCTCAGGTTACAAAATCAACATATGCAAATCAGCAGAATTTCTATATAGCAATAAATAACTTCACTAAGCTGAGAATCAAATTAAGAATTCAGTTCCATTTACAATAGCTGCAAAAAAATGAATAAAATACCTAGGAATATACTTAACCAATGAGGTGAAAAATCTCTGCAAGAAGAACTACAAAACACTGATGAAAGAAATAATTCCTCAAGGATTGGAGGAATCAATATTATGAAAATGTCCATATTCCCCCAAAATAAGCTATAGATTTAATGAAATTCCTGTCAAAATATCAATATTGTGTTTCATAGATCTAGAAAAAATAATTCTGTGCTTTGCTTCACTTAGGACCAAAAAGGAGACTGAATAGCCAAAGCAATTCTAAGAAAAGAGAACAAATCTGAGGCATCACTTACCCTACATCAAATTATACTACAAAGCTATAGTAATCAAAATAGCATGGCACTCCTATAAAAGTAGACACATAAGCCAATGGAATAGAACAGAAAACTCACATATAAATTCAAATACCTTTAACTAACATCTCTGACAAAGCAGACCCAAACATATTCATACACTAGGGAGGAAGCCCTAGTGGTTAAATGGTGCTAGGAAAATCGAATAACCACATGCAGAAGAATGAAACAGCATTCCCGCCTCTCACCATATACAAAAATTAATTGAATATGTATAAAAAACATAAATGTAATGTATGAAAGCATTAAAATTCTAGAAGGCAATGTAGGAGAAACTCTTCTAGACATTAGGCTAAGGAAAGAACTGATGATTAAGACTCCAAAAGCAAATATAGTGAAAACAAAAATAAATAAATGGGACTTAATTAAACCAAAAATCTTCTATACAACAAAAGAAATAACCAATGGAGTAAATACACAACTTACAAAATGAGAGAAATTATTTGCTAGCTATACATCTGATAAAGGGCTAAGATCCAGATTCTGCAAAGAACTCAAATAAATCACCAGGGTAAAACAAAACCCCATTAAAAAGTGGGCAAAAGACATGAACAGAAAGCTTCCAAAAGAAGATAGACAGTTTGATATGAGGACAATTAATGACAATTATTGACATGGTGGGGGTGGGGGAAGGGGAGAGCAGAGAGAAAAAGAATGAGGGAGGGGTGGGGAAAGGAAAAGCAGAGAGAGGGAAGGAGCGAGGGGGATGGGGGTCTTGGGGCCTTGGTGTGTGCCACACCTTTTGGGAGCAAAACTCGATTGTAAGAGGGACTTTACCCAACAAATGCAACTAGTGTAACATGGTTTCTTGTACCCTCAATGAATCCCCAACAATAAAAAAAAAAAAGAAGAAGATAGACAAATGGCCAAGAAATATATAAGGAAAATACTCAAAATCACCATACATCAGGGAAATGCAAATTAAAACTACAAGGAGATACCACCTTAACCCTATCAGAAGGGCCATTATTAAAAAGTCAGAAAACAATAGATCCCGGTATGAGTGCCCAGAGAAAGGAATACTTACATGCTGTTGGTGACACTTCAAATTGGCACAACCTCTATGGAGAATAGGATGGAGATTTCTCAAAAAAATAAATGTAGGCCAACCATTTGATCCAGCAATTCCTCTACAGGGCACTTACCCAAAAGAAAATAAGTCATTTTGTCAAAAAGACACTAGCAACTTGAATGTTTTTTGCAGTACAATTCACAACTGCAAAGATGTGGAATCAACCTCAATGCCCATCAACTGCTGAATGTATAGAGAAAATGTGGTGTATATACTATGTATATAAATATGTACTTATATGTATATACCACACACGCACACCATAGAACACTACTCAGCCATAAAAGGGAATGAAATAATGTCGTTTGGCTGGAACAGGAGTCCATTATCTATGTGAAGTATCTCAGGAATGGAAACGAAACACCACAAGTTCCCACTAATAATTGGGAGCTAAATGATGGGCACACACAGGGATGTAAAGAAACTTAGAAACCAAGAAGGAAGGAAGCTGGGAGGAGATGAAGGGTAAAAACTTACCTCTTGGGTACAATCAGCACTATTCTGATGACGGGCATGCTAATAGTCTCAACTTAAACACTATACAAGATATCCATGTAGCAAAAGTAATGTGCCCCCTTAATATTTTGAAAAAATATATATTATTGATGGACTATTTCCAGATTCTAACAAAATTGCATGTAAGCTCTCATATATTTTCAGTTTTTAAAAGCCTGTTACGTCTTTTGAAAGTAAAATCTCAAATATGATTCAAAGCAAAATAATCTGTGAATACCCAAAAGACTTCTCCATTTGCCCATACAACACCAGTTTCATTGTCTTTGTTCCATTAACATTGGTGATCATCTAATGTTCTTGTAGTGATAACAGGTTCACAGGTTAAAATTACATTCTGTCTGAGTTATAATAAAAAGTAATTACACCGTAACAATTTCTGGATGTAACCACCAAATGCAATTGCAATTCAGGACAGTGTCTGCACTCTAGCTTTGGTATTCTGCACTACTTCATCGCGATTCTAAGTGTGGCAGCACTCAGGTGGGAATAAATAATGCCTCTCAGCACACAGCCAAGCCCAGGCTGCCTGGCAAGTTGGAGTTGAGATTATTTAAGGAAAAAAATTCTGAGAGCCTGTGAACACAGAACAATGAAACTGGAAACCCAGTCAGTACACACTTCATGCACTATTTGGGAGACTCTAGAAACATAGCTTCTTTACACAAAACAGAAAAGGGACACTGGCTCCCAAGGGTTTCTATCAGCACCCGGGGAGGGACCCAAGGAATGGTATTGATGTATGCCTGATCCACCTGTTTCACAGAATTTAGAGTCTTTGTTTCTACAGTGATTAACATTCCTCAAATTTTACAGTGAAACAAGTTTTTATAAAATTTAAGGTAAAACTAAGATATTTTAAACATCTTGGCAGAACTCACTTTTGGGGAAAAACTATGAGTAAATCTTTGGTTAAAGATAAGACTCCCTGAAATCACCTCAAACAAATCTTTGCCATAAACCTGTGCTTTCATGAGGGGTGGGTCTGGGGTTTTTGCTTTGTTTTGTTTTAAATAATGACACAAATAGAGGTAACTGTGACATTGATTGAAAAACTCAAAGGAAAGTTGAGAATGTTTATAGCCAGTGGAGGATGCCAAGGGTTGACACATGGGTGGCAAGCTCCCCCAGAAGGATAGCCATGTCTCACATGGGGACAGGCCTCCCCCCGACACAGGGCTGGAGAGTATGGAAAGATTAGATCTCAAAGCTGTAGCACAGCAAGGTGAGAGAGAAGACACCAGGGAAGAATGTGGGAGAGAGATGCTGTACCCAGGGAAAATGCAAGCGCCAGATGCGACACCAGACGAGGGAGCCTGTGCAGCTCTCCATGCCCCTCACAGGGCCCCATTTCATCACCACGTTGAGATGCACCAAAGGCAAACTGGCTGCGCTGAGGGGATTTTCTATGTCTTCTGGGAACAGTTTAAAGATGCTGGACACTAGAGGGGCTGAGGACCCACAGCACTGAGTAGCAGGGGCTGAGGGTGCACACCTACCTCTCTCCCTCACTTTCTCTCCTCTAAAACAAAGGAAACAAGCAGCAAAGCCTTGCTGGGTGCCATCGCCAGCTGCAGCAGCACTCCCATCTCAGCCCTCTCTGGCCTGCTCACCAGCACACCTACTCTGAAACCTGCCCTTCCAGACTGTGTCATCACCTGCAAAGCCTGTCAATAGAAGCTAACAAAAAGATTAGACTCACCAAGATCCAAGTGAATGCCAGGAACAAATGAATTGAGAAAGAAGGTGAAGATGACGAATCCCAACACTGTCAGGCACTTGGCGAGCAGGACTCCATCTGATATCCTGTGCTGTAGAAGAGAAGCACACAGCTCATTCGCTCCGTTCAGCCTTCTGACCCCTGCAACATGTCCATCATCCTACATGACTTGGATCTCTACATTTCTTTTTACAATGAAAACTATGACATCTCAAACTTGAAGGAAGGTAATACATCAGGAGGAAAACTAGATAGATTCAGAATTTCAGCTTTCAGAATCTTTACAAAAAATAAACATTATAGGTGTGAAATGAAGCACAGCCCTTTTATATAGCATTTAACTAAGCAGCTTTTCAGGAGAACATGGAGACTGTCGAGCTGGTCCTGGCCCTGCCCAGCATTAAATGAGATGACACATGCATTCATTGCTGAATATCACTACAGTCACCAGATGGCCCAGAGGAGCACTTCAGAGGTGACCAAAGTGATACTCAGCAATAAGGTGTGTAGCATTTCTCCTAGGGTGACTGTGGACTCAATTGCCAAAGCTTCATATCTCTGTGATCACAGAAACCCATAGATCTATAGAAACATGAATACACCTCTACATAACCACAGATCACCGTAACTGTCTTCGCTGAGACACAGCAGCAGAACACACAGCGAAAAATGTTCTCTCTTGGTTCCTCCAGCCACACCATTAGAGCTGCTTCCACCAAAACCATAAGCATAACCACCCTGCAGGATTGCCTGCTGGGTGCCCACCCTCCTTCCTGCTCCCTGTGAAAGCTCTACTCATCTTCCCCCGCCCACGTCCAGGGAAGGCCGATTTTGCTGCTTGATTCTGTGCTGGAGAATTAGGAGGAAAGGGTCATGGCAGGAACAAACTGAAGTGCTCAAAAACCAAAAGCAGAGGAATAGGCAGTCAAGTAGTGTTCCAGCATCACTCGGCTGCTGCACATGGAGACTTCTTCTGGGTGTCCATTAGAGTTGCTCCTTTTGGCTCTCCAGGGTCATTTCCCAGACATGATAAAGGGACACTTCCAAGCCCTCACCTCTGCCTTCCATCTCTCCCCAGTCCTCGCTCACCAGTGGTTCACAGTCCATACTCTTAACTCCTGGTTAAAACAATGGGAGGGAAGGCAAGCGGGGTCTGTACAAACGTGAGTCTGGAAGTGTGCGAGCAATCGAGCAACACCCTTCCTCTCTAACCCTGGCTGTCGGGGGGGCCGAGCTTGTGAATGGAGCCCATAAGCCCCAGTCCTCTAAGAACACATCTCCACCGAGGATGCCAACTGTTTAATCTGCTTCAACAAAGGGTAGAATGCTGTAATTTGAGAGTGGATAGTCAATCTCTCCCTAGAAAATAAACTACGCAGATGTGAAATTTCACTGAGATGCAGATGACTCCTGACAGATCTTGATCAGGGCTTTCTTGGCTGGGAGAGGGCCCCTCAGCATCCACAGGTGGGCTGAGAAGGTCACCACAGCAGGAAAATGAACAAAATAAAAACAAAATGTGTTCTGCCCCCAGAAGTCAGAGCCATCAGTCTGTGTCTATCCCCAAAGATGCTCAGCCCCTCACACAATGCCTCATGGGTCCCAGCTGCTGCCTCCTCTCTGCAAGACGAGAACCTGGAAATCTGTCTTTCAGGATCAGTGAGGGCTGGCAGAGAACTGAGGCCTATGTGTCTCAACAGGGTACATGTGAAGGGCATCTCAAAGGTCATATTAAAATGTTAACTTTCCAATTTCCTTACGGAATGCGCATAAATGCCTGGAAAACATTTTCTCTCATTATCTCATAGAAATAAACAACATCTTGGGAACAACTACAGGAATAAAAAGAGAAAATGGTTTTTAGGTGTAATTTCATGTGAGGTAAAGCAAAGGAATCGATGCCCTCTCCTTCAAAAAGAGAGTCAGAATCCCTGGGAACAGAAATCACCATACCTTTTTTTGTAGCTCCTGGATGTTGGTCTCCCAATTTTTATCTTCTTGTGAGATCTGGCTAAAGAGAAAAGGACAGCTCATTGTTTGCCCGGCATAGCCAGGTAAGGGCAGGACTTGCCTTATGGACTGGGGAAGATGATTGCTCTGGATTTCCAAAGACGAACAATACATAAAATGAACCCAACACCAGAAGATGTGTGAACAGTGCCTGTGAGCTCAGGAGTGCGGGACATGTCCTGAAAAGGCTGTGCCACCCTACCACCAGGGCAAGCCTCTGATTGTCCTCATTACATATGTTATCTACTTTTCCGAGTTTCTTTGTTTCCAATGAGGGTACTGTCCTTTTAAATTTATAACTAACTTGGACAGCTAACCAAAGACAAAAACAGTAAAAGAAATGCCACTTACTTTAAAATTGATCAACTTTAAGGAATTCTCAGGTCTGTGTCCCACTGCTGTGATGGCCCTCCTACACATTTTAGGCCCCTTTCCTTAGCTCCCACTTGCCCGACCTGTCTAACCTTTCCAAGTCAGCCCACCCTCTCTGGTTTCTCGTCTGCATAGCAGTCAGGAGAAAGTAGTCTCAGTGAGTGTCACAGGAGGTGGCCACACAGCCCTCCCAGACCCTAAGGACATCACGGCAGGCCCAGCGGAATGACACTCCAGATGATCTTTAAACAGAGAATATAAGAACAAAACTGCACAGCAAGGAGCTGCCTTAGGTGTCCTCACTCTGATCTGCTCCTCAGCAGCTGTGTGACAGAGGGAAGGCACCGTCCTCCCCAGGCCTTGGTTCCCCACCTGTGACTGACAAACATGAGCTATGGGACTTGGTGAATCTCAGCCCCAGCCTACAGCCAGTGGGCATAGTGCTGCTCCTTCAGCATCACTGGGCAGAGGCAGGTCCTGGACTGGGTTGGGGGTCAATGCTTCTGTGCTCTGGACTGTGAGCTTCTCCCCACTAACAGATCAGACCTCAAGACAGCCAAGCCAGGGGATCCCTAAACAGTTGCCTGGTCTCAACAGACTGAAAAATGCAAGCCATTCTCGGTTCTGATCACAGGGGGCCACATCCCCCTGCCCTGCTGCACTTCTTAAACCACCCTCTCCCCAGCTTCAACACCTCTCAGGGGCTGACAGGCTCCCACTTTTCTGGTTGAAGCTTCCAGGAGGAAGACCAGTGGGAACTCACTTGTCGTAGCCAAGAGGAAAGACTCACCAATTCCTGTTACCCTGCAAGTCTCAGCTTTGATTAAAGATGAATGCCAGGAAATGAACTGAATAGGACTTTGGTATTCTCGGGGTGCCTAAAGATTAGCTACTGGGAGGATATGCTGTCGGGTAGGTTTCCTAACTGTTTCTGATCTCTGTTGTACAGTAATTATGAGGTGGGTGATGGGAGGCCCAGCAGCTGGCAATATGAACTCAGTCCCCAGCGCCACTCTTTCCAAGGCTGGGAAACCCTGGGCTCATTGCTCAAACTCTCTGAGCCTCTGCTGTTTGGTCCCTTAAACTGGGCTAATACCAGCACACACCCTGCAGAGCTGAGTGAAGGTTTGATAAAACACATAAGAGGAGGCCCTTTGGCAGCCCCTATAATTAGTCACTAGTGTGCAGCTAGTGTCGCTGCCTGGGGTGCCAGGGGTGCTCTGAAGAGTAATGACATCATGTCATGTGTCTTGTATGACATCTGAACATCACTGGGGAGGCAGTGAGCAGGCTGCTTGTGCCATCCCACCAGTAAGCACGACCTCTAACATGAGGCAGCACAGTGTGGGCTGGACCTGCCTGGTACCTGTGGAAGGTGCGCAGCCTCCGGGCAAGCAGGTGCTCCAGCGCCAGCACCTTCCCCAGCAGCAGGCCACGCACGGCCGTCTCCTCGCGACTGGCTGGGCTGATGCGCTGAGCCGTCAGGCGCCAGACGTGAATCTCATGCTTCAGTTCTGAGGAGAAAGGAGAATCAATCTTGCATCTCCCAGGACTTCGAACATAAGCAACACCGCCCTCCACTCACCACTACCCCTGACATGGCAGATACCCTTCTGTCGTGCAGGCAGCCCACAGGCACACATGGCCATGGCTTCTCAGCACAGAAGTGACTGCAACAGAACCGGATGACAAAGCTGATATCTAAAACTTAACATGGAAGCAAAGTAACACAATGTCAACTCTTTGAATGAAGAATAAATTTCTTTCTTGAACAAACACATCAGTGCCAGCACCCAGAATCCTTCAGGTCTGCTTTCAGCCAAGATCTAGACGTTGCCCAGTCTTTGAGGGATTTCAGGAGTGGATCCAGTGAACATTAGAAATACAAGTGAGAGTCTCAAGAGGTGGTGTGCAGGACTCTCCACCGTGGCACCTGGTACGAGGCAGGAAATGCAAATAGCCCTCCCTCCCAACCAGCCCCCCGTGAGTTTAAGTCTATGACATGGGAGAGACAGAGGTAGGCAACCTGATGAAACTGCAAAACCAACGGGATGAGTGGAATTTTAACCCACCAACGAATTCAGACACCTTCTGATAGAGAAGAAAGAAATGATATGTTGTATCACTGCAAGATGTTAAAATATTTCATAAAAGCTTCCATTTAACTTCAACTTTAACATTAATAACACTATATAAGTTTCTTGAAAGATTCATTCAAAGATATATGTATAAGAAAGCACAACATTGGCCGGACAAGATGGATCACACCTATAATTCCAACACACTGGGAGGCTGAGGCGGGCAGAAATCCTGAACTCAGGAGTTCTAGACCAGCCTGAGTAAGACCCAGACCCTGTCTCTACTAAAAATAGAACTATCCTGGAGGTGTGGCAGGCGCCTATAGTCCCAACTACTTGAGAGGCTGAGGCAAGAGGATCAGTTCAGCCCAAGCGTCTGAGGCTGCTGTGAGTTGATGCCATGGCACTCTGGCACTATACCCAGGACAACTGAGACACTGTCTCCAAAAAAAAAAAAGGGAGAAAAAATATTTTCATAAACCACCCCCTATGCACAATGCACCACACTACACATCACAAGAATTAAACATGAAATTAGGTGGCCTCCACATGGCTGGCAGGAGCCGTGAACACGGTGGGCCTGCCTCTCCCCAGACAGCCACAGGGAGATGGCCCAGCACTATGGGCTGCCTGCACATGAGGACTTTCAGTCCTTCTCGGCAGACATCAGTCTTTATCCTCATCTGTTCTCACAGGCATACATTGATTTTTTTTTATTTTTTATTTTACTTTTTTAAAATTTTTTTATTAAATCATAACTTTGAATATTAATGCATTTATGGGGTTCAGGGTACTGCTTTGATATACAATGTGAAATGCTTACATTGAACTAAGTAACACATCAATCACAATCATACTCATTTCTTAATAGTTTTGAAATGTACCATTGCCATCCCTTCTCTCTCCTCTTCCCTTCTACTTTATGGACTATAGTTATGTTTTGCCATTCATGTGAGTGTGTAGGTGATTATATATTGAGTTCATAGTAGTATTGAGTACAGTGGATACTGTTTTTCCAAAAATTGAGATACTTTACTAAGAAGAATATGTTCCAGCTCTATCCAGGCAAACATAAAAGATGTGACGTCTCCATCTTTTTATGGCTGCATAGTATTCCATGGTATATAGATACCACAATTTGTTAATCCATTCATGGGTCAATGAGCACTTGGGCTGTTTCCATGTCTTGGCCATTATGAATTGGGCTGCAATAAACATTCTGGTGCAAATGTCTTTGTTGTAAAATAATATTTGATCATCTGGGTATACCTAGTAGAGGAATTAAAGGATCGAACAGTAGGTCTACTTTTAGTTCCTTGAGTGTTCTCCAAACTTCTTTCCAAAAAACTCATATTAGCTTGCATTCCCACCAGCAGTGGAGAAGCGTTCCCTTCTCTCCACATCCACACCAACATCTGTAGTTTGGGATTTTGTGATGTGGGCTAATCTTACTGGAGTTAAATGATATCTCAAAGTGGATTCGATTTGCATTTCTCTGATGAATAAGAATGAGAGCATTTTTTCATGTGTTTGTAGGCAGAACTTCAGACTGCCACGGGAGGGAGAAAGAGTGGACTTGTGGGTGAAAATATCTGTTCAATTTTATGCCTGGCAGGGTGTTGTCTAGGTTCATAAGTGGGACCTCCCTAGAGAAAGAGACCTGAAGTTTAGCAGCTCTCTCCAGCGAGGTAAAATGAGAGGTCTTTTGTTTCCTGCTTGTTTGCAGATAGCCTGCTGCAGGCCTCCTGCTTGGGGGAGGGGTCTCCCATCCTCTAGTTGATAGGGTTTTTAACTGTAATTTGTTTTCTTGAATGCTCTTCCTTGGGGTTACAGCTTGCTGAACTTCATTCTTTGCTCAGCTCCACTCCTTTGGCTTCATAGAGTCTGATTCCATCCAGTTTTTCTTCCTCTGCTCAGGAGCCTCTACAGAGGATTGCTAGCAGACGGCCATTATTCCAGAATTCCCAGACATTGATTTTAGAAATCCTGATGACTTCCTTCTTTTTAGAGATCATTTTGATGGATGTATCTTCACTGACAGTAAAGGCCTGTAATATCCTTCAGTGGGAGAGGTTGCTACATTCTAGAACATAGCCAAAAAGAAACCAAAAAAAGAAGAACCCAGGACTAGAAGCATTGAAGATGGTCCAGAACATAAAAAGCTTTTAGAAGGAAGGAAGAGAAGTCCAGGGCCAACCCTGAAACTCTCCTGGGAGAGACAGAGGAGGAGACGACAGAACCCGCTGCCAGCATGAGTTCATGTGAGCTGCATGTGGTTTGGGGAAGAATGAAGAGGCACCAAGATTGGGGGAAGCATCTGCCCCTGACAGAGGAAGGAAGGGCGGCCAAGATAGCAGTGCCCTGAGGAGGCCACAGAGAGACAAGTAAGATGGCAGAGGGGGGTGACAGTCCTGCACTCAGACAGGAACAGCTGAGAATCAAGGTCTTTATGAAACCCTAAAAGAAAAAAAGAAAGATGGAATTAGAGGCCCCCTAGTATGGAAGGCAGGGCCAGCACAGAGGCAAGGCCGGCAGTGCCCCGCAGACCTAGGAGGCAGCATGAACGTGGTGGGCCCAGTGGAAAGGCCCTGTGGTGGTCCTTGAACACCACCTTCAAGGACCCTCATCCTCCACCAGTAGGTACTCTACAACAAAGCTGAGTTAGGTGGAGAGATGCAGGATGTGAATGAGGACTGCAAGGCTCCAGCAGAAAGAGCAAGCATACACAGAGTGCTGAAACCAGCTGGAACAATTTCAGTCACCACGGTCTCCTCCAGAGCCTCTGCCTCAGGAAGATGAAAATCCTTTAGAATTGAGATTCATAATATGTTTTCATTCACCCATACTGACACTTTATAGCTCACTTATTAAAAGGGACCTAGGTGTGGTTCAGAGGCCTCTTAGAAAAAGGGATCCTTAATTCCCCTTGAGAAGTCTCTCACTTCATCAAAGCACCTATAAGTTTATCATGACATAAAAAGAAGGGGAAAGACTTGGAGGAGGAAAGAGAGGGCAGGAAAGACTGATGAACTCACTCTAAAACTCTGAAGACAGAAATATTATGTCCAGACAGAAGAGGGTGCTGGGCTCTGAAGTGTCTGCACAGGAGACAGCATCAGCCAAGTTCAGACAGGGCTGGTATTTCATCCATTGCACTGAACCTCATTACATAAGAGGTATCACTAAAAACCCATTATAAAGTACTTTCCAACTGCTCTTTAAAGAGAGAATGGTGAAGGCCACTTTCCAAAGCTACTGATCAGCTATAGTTTCCACATCAGGGAGGTTCTGCTGCAGCACCAGCCCACCAGGGACAGGCTGGACAGGAACTGACATGGCACTGGGGACACTGGCCTTCCAGGCCCCAGCTCCTTTCTGCAGTCACATCCTCTCCAGAGGCATCCTTGGCCTCCTTTGTGCACACCTAGAGCCACCTGCCTTCTAACCCACCAGATCAGAAAGGATGAGCCACTCTGCTCAGCAAAACTATGCATTTCACTCAGACAATGCATTTTTATTTTCCTAGTTGTGGAACGAAATACATGAATTACAAAGGAATTTAATTGGAAGGGAGCTCACTTCCTGCACCCAGAACTCAGTTTGCCCACATGTGTTCACCCATCAGGTCCTCTGCACCCCCATAACCCTCACCCTGCCTGATCTGCTGGCTCTACGACCATAGGCCCACTGGTGCTTAGCAGTCTCCCAAGCCCTGTGCTGCAACCTCACAGCTGAACACTTTACCCCCTCCCCAGTGACTCTCTCAGTTTCTATCTGACATCATGCTCCTCCAGATACACTGAGATTGAGAGATTGAAATGTCACTTTGATCTCATCCATGTCATTCTCTTCGACATTTCTACATCACATTACCAGGTGAGTAATAGGTGTCAGATACCATGCTAGGTGCTAAAGGAGAAAAGTTATGGTGCTGGCCTCCAGCGAGCTGGGAATTGATTTAAGATATATGATACATCATAAACAAACATAAGCCACGGCAGTATGAGCCACAGGTGCAGGTCGGGATGTGCTGGCATAGTCCCTGTCCTGGGTCACCAGCTTCTCTAGCCTTATCTCCTCACATTTGCCAATTCTGATCACTCCTTAGCAACCTTTCAGTAAAATCACTTTCTGCCAACTCACCCTTGTTATATTTATCTACTTATACATCCATCTATCCATCCATCATGTTCTTAGATATATCTAGCAATTCCTAGATGAGATATAGGTAGGTAGGTAGATAAATTCCTTCTTTGAAACATCCACTGGTTCCCTGTGGCTTGTAGAATAAAGCCAAAGATCTCAAAGATCTTCAGGGAAGACTCAGGACCCTCAAACACCATTGTGAGCTCTGATCTTGCCATGTAAGTTTCAACTTTGTGCTTCTTCACTCTGGCCTCTGACCAAGAGACATCATCAGATGCCACATTTTTCACCTTTCTATCAGCCTGTCTTCCTCAGCTTCTCAATCAGCCTCTGAGGGTATTACTTGGGGTGGCTGTATAAATGTTTCAAACAGGCAAAGACAGTTCTATGTGGGGTATGCTCTCTCACAGGAGGAGGGCTGCTAGGGATGCTTCAAGGAGATAGCTCAGAGTTAGGAATCTCAGGGAAATGGACCAAGAAGCCCAAGCCAGGAGGAGAGAAGCAAAATTATACCACTGCTATGACTTTAAACGATAGGTTATGTGATGTAATATCACTCAAAGCTAGTGGCATAATCATCACTAAAATCATAAAGCAGATTATAGTCAAAAAAGTATATAATATAGAATATGTTTAAAAACTCAATTAAATCAAAAGAAGATATGAAATGAAGGAAACGGGAATAAAAAAAAAGAAGGCACAGATATAAAACAATAACATGACAGTACACTTAAATGCAACTACGTCACTAATCACATTAAACATAGATTACCTAAACACACCAATTAAGGGATTATCAGACTGGCTAAAAAAGCAAGACTCAATTCTATGTGGCTATGCATCTTAAATATAAAGACACAAATCAGTGAAAAATAAAATGATGGAAAAACATATATCATACAAATACTAGTCAAGAGAAAGCTGGAAATGCTATATTAACAACTAAGTAGATTTCAGAGCAAAGATTATTACCATGGATAGGGAAAACCTTTTTTGTAATAATAAAAATGTTAATTTATCAAGATGAAATAACAACCCTAAATATTCACGTTCCCTCATAAAATAATTTCAAAGTATGTAAAACAAAACCAACAGGTTTACCATGAGAAATAGACAAACCCATAACCACATAGACACACATATGCCTCAATAATTAATAGAAGAGGCATAAAATCAACAAGAATATAAAATACTTAAAAAAACATCACCAGCCAATCTGACCTAATCTATCGCAATCGACATGTTGAATCACTCCAAGAATATACAGCAGATACCCATTCTTTCCTGGTGAATACAGAATATTTACAAAGTTAGACACATTCTGTAGCCATAAAATAAGTCTCAATATATTTTAAAGGATTAGCTCAGTGCCTGTAGCTCAGATGCTAGGGCGCCAGCCACAGGCACCAGGGCTGACGGGTTCGAACTCAGCCTGGGACCTGCCAAACAACAAAGACAAATACAACAACAACAACAAATAGCCGGGCATTGCAGCAGGCGCCTGTAGTCGCAGCTACTTGTGAGGCTGATGCAAGAGAATTGGTTAATTTTCTTTTCTTCCCAGCCCAATTCATAATTGCTAAGTCATGGAAGAAGCCCAAGTGCCCATCAACACACGAATGGATTAATAAACTGTGGTACATGTATACCATGGAATATTATGCAGCCTTAAAGAAAGATGGTGACTTTTCTTCTTTCATAGTTACATAGATGGAGCTGGATCAGGTTCTCCTTAGCAAAGTATTTCTAGGATGTATTTCTTTATATAGTTCTGCACACTTAAGCATTTATTTTATACTCTGGAAGTAAAATAAAGCTCACCCATGCTCTTTAATAACTGACAAATTTAAGAACCCAGCCCTTGTACCTCCAAGATCACAAATTAGCCCGAGTAGTTCTTCATTTGGACTGAACGAGAGCCTGAATGAACACCTAAATCAGACTTCCTTTTGTTGGCTCCATGAAGTCATTTCAGTTATTTCTGAGAAGGGCCAATTATCACTCCACATTGAAAAATCAGTAAAATTCTAGCCATTCCTTTCTTCCCTATTGACCCTGTTATTGTATGGACAGAGGAAAGACCAATCCCAAAGATGCATTGGGTTTCTGTTTCTGGTTCAGGCTGTCCATTGCATTATTTATTCCTAAACTACATGGAAAGTTAAGAGGTGTTCCTGATCCCTACCTGTACCCATGGCTAACTCTTGTTGCCCTATGATGGGTTTCTTCTCATCTCTCCAGTTTCAAACCTGACTTTAGTGACAAATTACTCTGTTGTTGCATCTGTTCTCAACATACTGCTTACTTTGCTAACTTGTATTTTATCCCCTTTTACAAGCATTTATTTTATACTCCGGAAGTAAAATAAAGCTCACACATGCTTTTTAATAACTGACAAATTTGTGCTACTGATTTTTTCCCTCAGCTTTATTGAGGTATAATCATTGAGGTACAATTCACAATAGTAATTGTATTTTTTGAACAATGTACTGTTCTGATATGCATATACATTGTGGAGTGTTTACCACAATGAAGATGATTAACACATTTATCCCCTCAGGTGGCACCTGTGGCTCAAAGGAGTAGGTTGCCAGCCCCATATGCTGGAGGTGGCAGGTTCAAACCCAGCCCCGGCCAAAAACTATAAAACAAAAAACAAACAAAAACATATCTATCACCTCATAAAGTTATTATCCACTCACAGCAAATCCAAATATGTAATGTTATTAACTATGCCATGCTATACATTTGATCTCCAGGAATTATTCATTTTACAACTGAAAGTCCTCTATATTTGGACCAAAGTCCCACAATTTCCCCACCCCCAGTTCCTGGCAACTATTTCTTCACGCTGTTTTTATTAGTTTGACATCTTCAAATTCCACATAAAAGTGAGATCATACAGTATGTATCTTCTGAGTCTGGCTTATTCATGTTAATGATTTGTAATGTTTTAGGCTGTACAGGCATGTCCAACCCATGGCCTTTAAGCCACATATGGACTATGTGAGGACTTTTTGCTTATCTGTGGTGGTGGATAACATGAAAATTATGCAGGGACCATTTTTAATTGCAGGTTAATGTGAGAGTATGAACAACTAGGTACAATATTTGCATATGTTAGGTAGAGTCCATCTTGTAATTGTGTCCTGAACCCAAAATGTGTGCCAATAACCTTACATTGTGTCCATTAAGTAAGAGCACACCAATACCCTCCCCTTTCCCCCTGGCTTCCCTATTCCCTCTCCCACCAAATTGAATTGAATTGAATTTTTCTCTTCATGGGCATGTATTAGATCATCATAGGTTTCATATTAGTTTTGAGTACATTGAATATATGCTCTTGTGAAACTTTACAAAGAAGAATGTGTCAACTCCATGTGGTTAATACAAAAGATGTAAAATTTCCATCTTCTTATGGCTGCATAGTATTCCATGGTATATGTGAACCATAGCTTGTTAATCCATTCCTGGACTAATGGGCATTTAGGTTGTTTCCACATCTTCGCAATTGTAAATTGAACTGTAATAAGCAATATAGTGCAAATATCCCTATGATAAAATGACTTTTTTTCTTCTGGGTAGATGCCTAGTAATGGGATTGCAGGATCAAATGGGAGGTCTAATTTGAGTTCTTTGAGGAACTCAAACAATGTAAAGTGTTCTTCTCTTTCCACATCTGTGCCAACATCTGAAACTATGAGACAGTGATGTGGGCATTCTCACTGGAGTTAGGTGATGTCTCAGGGTAGTTTTGATTTGCATTTCTCTAATGATTAGGGATGGTGAGCATTTTTTCCAGATATTTGTTAGCTTTTTGTCTGCTTTCCTCAGATAAAATTCTGTTCATGTCTCTTATCCATTTTTTGGTTCTATTTTGCCACATTCTTATCAATATCCTTAATAGCTTTTGCTTTAAATTCTCTTTCTGTCATTTTCATTAAATCTTTATCATTTAAATCCACTGAGTTGGCTACCTCATCATTCTTTGGAGGGGTTGCTCTGTTCTGGGGTTTCATGTTGCCAGAGTTTTTCTGCTGGCTCCTCCTCATGTGTGTTTTCTTCCTTCCCATTGTTTTTTCTCTCACTGCTTCTTTTGCTTTAAATTCCCTTTTCTCTGAACTTAGTTATAATGCCAAAGAGAAGAGATAGGTAAAGGGCAAGAAGAGGGAAAAGAAAGAAATATAGAAAAATAAAAAGAATGCAGGTGGAAGGAAAGAGTTGAAAAAAAAAGAAGACAATAAGGGCAGAAAGAGGGAAAGAAGGAGACAGGAGAAATGGTGATCTTGGCAGGGTACTTTTACCCACATCTGCAACTCCATGACACTGGGAGGCTTGGCTGGGTGGTCTCTCTAGGTTAGGATCTCCTTAGCCTGAGTAAAAACAAGACCCCACCTCCACCCAATGCAGAAAAAAATCAGCAGAATGTCGCAGAAGGGACATACTACCAATACTGTTTCTCCAAAGCCCAGAGCTAGACGGACATCCTAGACTATGAGCTCATGGCTTACTTGAGCCACACCAATCTCATGACTCTACTCTCAGCCACATGAGTGACAAGATCCCCAGTCCTAAGAGAAAAGAAAAAATAAATAATAAAAATAGATAAAGAAAATTAAAAATACAATTATATAAACTGAAGGGAAAAATGCAATATCTTAGTTGTTTTCTGAGAAATTATGTGAATAGGATGAAAAATATACAAATAACTCTATCAAAGGAGAAAAAAAGGAGAGAAATAAACAAGAAATAAAGAATGAATGGGGCTGAAAAGCCCTAACCAAAATGGAGGAGCCCTTGCTATTAAAGAAATTAAGAGAAAAAAAAAACCCCACTAAACCAAAGAAAAACATAAGCCAATACCAGTGAGAAGAAAAAATGGGGAAAAACTGAGGGAAAATGAGAGAATAAAGCAAAAAAAAAGAAAAGTAAAATATATATGTGAAAAAATATATATATGTATATATGCACAATATATTGCCTGGACACCAGATGGCTCTGTGGTGTTAGGAGATGGAGAACACACTCCCTGTTTTTGCTGTATAATATTGAGGGCTGGAAGCCTCTCTCCAATTTCAGAGGAATCTGGAATCTTGGAACCTGTCCTCCTAAACTACTTGCCTCCAATCAAGGCCTGATCACTTCACCAGCATTCAGTCCCTGTAGGATTAGGATGCCAAAGTCCTCACCAGATCTTTCATACGGATCTTGACCAGTGCCCCCTGATAGCAAATTGAATTTCCCTGGGAGTGGGGTGTGCTCAACTCACCCCAAGGATGGCTGTTCAAGCTCAGCAGGTATGTCAGAGCCAATCACCCAGTAGGACCCCTTGGACTCTTTCTCCTGTGTGGCTTTCTCACAATGGTGACCTGCATGTAGCCATGCTGATGGGAGCTTCACCCGACCTGCCACTCAATCTTGGCTGCTTAATGCTGCTTGAGTTCCCTTGCTTGTCCAAGCCCCTCCAAGGTAGTCCAGGGAGCTGTCCAGTACAAAAACAAAAAGTGCAGGACACCACTTTCCCACCTCTAGTCCTCCACGGGTGGGCCACCGACTGATCTCTAGATTTCTTCACCAGTGTTATTACCAGGAGGGACTATAAGCCATTGGTAAATAAATAACTCCTTGGATTTAACCAAATTGTAGCACCTATTGTACTGCCATTTTGGTGGGGAAACATCTCTATTGCAAACCTGCTCCTTTAGAGGATAAAAGCCCAAAGCTGTGAGATGCCACACCTCATCTTGCAAATCCCTTCAAAGTGCATTCTCTGTATGCCACATAGTCTATATTTTAAGTGGATACTCTTCAAACAGCCCCTCTAAGTTTGTCAAAGATTCCTCCAGCCCTCCTCAATGATTTCCATTCATTTATTTAGTTTTAGATAGCAATTTCCTGCAATCTGTTCACATATGTAAATAGAAGAGGCTTGTAGACTCTTATCTGACTCAGGGTCTGAAAATCAGTTCCTGTATATTTCCTGCTATAAGTACTTTAACAAAACTTATGATGAAATATGTCACAGATTCTTTCGATTATTTGGATTAAAGGTTGCTTCTAGCAGTTCTAGTGGTAGAATCAGTGTTGAGCTAACTTTATAAATACAGGCTCATAGTAGGAAAAAACTACTGCATGATATAAATAGTAAATAATATTTTCTAGATCCCCTGAACTTGTTCCTGCCAAGTGCTGAGTATAAAACTTCTGTTAGAGAAGAGCCCGTAAACTCACATGTCTCTTATCTCCTCCTTCTGTTCCCTTTATAGAGGAAGAAAGAAAGAGGCAGAGTGAAGAACTAATAAACAAACCTGGAACATTGTCATTTCCATTGTGTCTCTAGGAGCAGTAGGGCTTATGCGCCTGCCCCGTCTCTGTAATACCCATGTAGGATGTCTGGGTGACCCAGGGGAACAGTGTTGCCTCCCATTCTGCTGAAGCAATCAGTGAAAGGAATGAGTAATGAGAGGGCATTAGTAACATGGTGGTTGTTTAATGAGCTCCATTGTCTTTTTTGCATATACCTCATTTCCACAGCTTGCTAAATAAAAGTTTATTTATGTTCTTTAATGTAAGATAATTTCCACAGATGAGTCTTAATAAAGTGAAAAGAGACACAGGGTGAAGCACTACAGGAAACTAATGAAGACAAAAATGAAAAATGAAAAATAATACATTTTTATTAGGGTTTCCCTACCAAGAAATTCCTGAGTGTGAGAATAGCTCACCTTCACTGAGAAGAAATATTACTTAACATTTTGTGTTCTTTCAAGAGCATGGAAGGTGAGTACTCTAGTTATAGGATTCTTTAAAATATACCCTAATTCTAACCATTCACTTATTATTATTTTACTGTACACTTTGGCTAGAAATCAGTTTTTTAAGATATCACCCACCCACCCACACACACACACACACATTCTCAAGTTATATAAATATGAAGGGGGACAGTATTTCACTATTCTCCAGCCCCTCAATTCTAGGCACTTTGTTGCTATTTTCTGCATTACCTTGCCACATACTCACATAACCATAACTTAGGGGGCATCGTTTTTTTGATGTGGACAGTGGAGAAATCTGAGTGTTCTGGGTTGTTATAGGACCCAGAGGTCTGTACAATTTATCTGATAAGACACAGCCAAGTCTGTGGGCAAGAGTAGATTTATTCCTGGTGAATGGCACAAAAGACCTGAGGGTAGTACTAAGAAGGAGGTAATAGACTACTTATTGAAGGCAGATAGATATCTATGATTTTGATTAAGTTTTGAAAAACCCTGGGGCATTATATTGCAATTAACAGGGAAAAGAGGGCAGAAATAACAAAATGAGAAGTAATGGCCAATGGAATAGGAGGAAAACCCTAGATTGGAGGCCAAGTGTTGATTTTGTTGCTACTAGGAGGGAAGGAGTGATCAACTATAAACTTTTACTCCTAAATAAAATATCAAGATAAAGACTGAGATTTGAACATTGGATCTAGTAATAGAATGTTTATTAAAAATCATTTCGGATGGAGTTCCCAGTGATTGTCTCTTTTCATCACTCTGTTACCATCAGGAAAAATCATCGTGGTTAACAGCAGAGGCTTCAGAATGTAAACTGTACTTGGGCCTAGAAGTTATTTCAAGTGGCAACTGATAGGTCTCAATCCTATCAGTGCCTCATCCTAAGGCACTACACTCATAGCAAGGAGCTCAGCTGATCCACGTGGACAAGTCAGAAAGAAGAAGATAACACCACGCTGATTCCTTGAGCTGCAAATTCCACCTGGAAAACTCCTCCCAAAAGCAAGCTTGCTGAGAGGGAGAAAATCCAGAACCAGACATAAGTTCAGAGGAATTTGTCTCTACTATAGAAGAACAGAAGAATGAAACCCTACCTACTGCATCTAGCGAGGCAGAGCAGCCACAGGGAGAATCTGGAAATGAAGAGAGGGTAGAAAGCAAGCCTTCTGAGAAAAACCAAGAAGGATGAGAAAGATCAATCCAAAGAAAAGGAGAAGAAAGTGAACCAAAAATACCTTCCTGGGCTACCCTTTCTGCCAGCCAGCCAGAGGATAGAAGCAAACACCCATTGCTTCCTCCTCACATCCCACAATGGATGCAGCCCAGACCGAGGCCATCAGGCAAGCTTCCAGCAGAGCGGTACATCAGTGGTTGCTACTTGCAAATATGTCATCCATAAGTATCCTTCTTTGGAGCTGGACTGAAGGGGCTATCTCCTTAAATAAGCACTAAGGAGAGAATTACACAGAAGAGTCATCAAACAGTTAAAAATAATGGGTACTTTTGAAAGTTTTGTTATGGTTCAGAAATGAAGAAAAACACCTCAGAAATCCAGAAACACAAAGAAGAGGAGCTCTTCAGTGGATCCAGAACCACAAGTGAAATTGGAGTATGTGCTCCCACTGGCCTTTACTCGCCTCTGAGAACCTAAAGATACTCCTTACACTCTCTTCAGGAAATACATGTCTCAATATTTTCCAAAACATAGAGTGGACCTCAGGCCTTAGCTGTTGGAGAATGTTCTGTAGAGAGCAGTAGAGAGAGGCCAGTCGCAACAGATAACTGGCAAAGGTGCTTTAGGGACATTCCAGCTGAAGAAGTCAGGGGAGAAACCCTGTTTAGTAGAAGCCTGGTGGAATATGTAATCCTTGTCTGCCACTGCTGCCATGAATGAGCTGAAAATCTACTCTACCCCACTGCTCTGAAAAAATACATCCTGGAGAACCACCCAGGGACCAATTCTAACTATGAAATACATTTGATGAAGAAAACCCTAAGGAAATGTGAAAAGACTGGGTGAATGGAACAGATCTCTGAGAAAGGGTGGAGTGTCATCTCCTCACTCCTCTTTCCCAACTACCCCAGCCCAGGAGTTCTGTTTCCAGAAAGAGCCAGATGATCCTAAAGATGAAGGTGAAGATGAAACTAAGGTATCAGAAGACGACTCTGAGGATGAAGACTGACAAGCTAAGAGAAGTAAACCCCAGCCAAGTCCCCAGGGAAATCTGCATCTGTGAAGCAGAGAGAGTGCACACCTACACCAAAACCCCAGCTGCCCAGCCAGGAAAAGCTAGATCCCAGCCCAAGAAAGCTCCTCCTAAGGCCAAGACTCCTTCCAAGAAAACCCTTACTCTCAATTATCAAGAAACCTGGTGGTGCCTCTTCGTAGATACCTGCAGCCAATGTAAGAAAGAAAATTAAATTGATACTATTTTCTAAAATAAGATTTTTAATGGAATAATGGGGAAGATGACTGATTAGTGTGCATATAAGACACAATGTAAAAAGACAATAAATAGAGGCAATGACTATTAATCATCTGTTGGGAGGGGAAACTGCTAATATTTGAGAGAGGAGAATGCTGCTCCTTGTGCACACAAGAGAGGATAGGAGGAAATGCTGTTGGAAAGGAAGGCAGGTAGTTAATCTGTTATAGGGAAGGCAGAGTACATGGATACAATGTTGCTAGATATGTAGGTGAGAATAAAAGTTGCTCTTTTGATTCCTTCAATTTTTATGCAAATTAGGAAGCAGGATCATCAACTGCCAGTGGAAAAATGAGTGAAATGTGGCAGGAGATAGGAAAATGCATAAAATGGTCCCCTCAGACAGTAGGAAAATGAATAAACCAGGAAATAGAGTATGGTTACCAGGAAACATGAAGGGACTACTTGGGATTGTTAGTAATTAATTTAAAGTTAGATTAGTCATCCTTTGTGTGTTTTATCCCAGCCTTATTCAGCTGCAAGGTATAAATGTGGAACAGGTTGAGAGGTGAATTTAGCCAGGGTTATTGTTTAACTTTGTTTAACATCTCATATTTTATTATACAATGGTCCATAGATATCTGAATGAGATTTGTTCCAGGACCCTTGTGGATATCGACATCTGAGGATGCTCATGCCATGGATCTATGATTCTACCCTGAGTAGGGCTGGAGTCAGTGAGGTGAATGATGTATCTTTCTTAGCCATTAAATTTGAAGGTGTGCCTTAAAAATTATGCATTTTTTCATACTACTTTGAATTTTTTTGGTAACTTCTTAAATTTTCCACCTGAGGACAGTGCCTCATTCACTTCACCATAATTCCTGCTGTAGATGGTAAATGTACATGTAACTGGTACATGAGCTTACTTCTCTTTTCTGTCTTACTGTGTCCCCTGAGAACCAGCTTGAATTTAAGGAACTCCAGGGAAGACAGACGATATTTTATGATCTCCAGACTTTATCTAATCACACATGTAATTAGAGTTTTGGGCTTTATCTCAAAATCTCATTTCAGCACCTCCCATTTATGCTTCTAATACAAGGGAGAGGATGAAGGGTTAGGTGATATGTCAATGTGGTATTGATTCATATTTCTTTCATATTTGAGGACACTGAGCTTTTTTTCACGTTTCTTGGCCATTAGTCTATAAGAAAAGTTTTATTAGTCACAATAAGAAAGGTTTTGTTTATGTCCTCAAGCAAATCAATAATATTAGTTCACAATCCATATCCATATCCACAGAGACTATAGGTATTTCTTTTACTAGTCATGTATACCTTGTTTTTAGCAGACAATTTTTTCTGAGGAAAGGTCTAGAGAAAGCTTAATGTGTAGTATTCACTTGTGGCTTCATAGCAGAGTTTCAATTCTCTCTCTTTCGAGGATCTCTAGGTAAACTGGCTTTTGCCTGTGAACTCAGAAAAAACCTTTAATTTTTTTGTATGCTGACCTGAGTCAAGACTGTGCATGCACCAGATGCAAAATTTTATTTTCTGGTTATATAGATGAAGCAACAAGTTTGATATTTCCCATTTACTTTATTTCTAGGAAAATGGTAATTAATAAGTCACTGACACTGATAGATTCTTATGGGTCAAAATACTCAAACCACTTCTAAAATTTTATAGTTATGTACAGTAAGTACATAACTTTGTCTTTAAAGATAAAGTACTGCCACATGATAGTTGTCGTTCCAGGATCCTATTTTACACTGAAATCATAGAATCCAGTTTTATAATCCACTTTCCATACTATCCTCTTTAGTCTACATGAAAAGTTGCTAAGAAATTTTCAAGAATTCTGGTGTTCCCTTAACCACTGCATTCCTTAGGACTTTATTAAAAGAGCACCACCCCCCCGAGGCATATGGTTCTCACAATTAATTTTCTTTTCTTTTCTTTTTTTTTTGTTGCAGTTTTGGCAGGGGCCAGATTTGAACCCACCACCCTCAGTATATGGGGCTGGTGCCCTACCCACTGAGTTACAGGCACCACTCTAAATTTCTATTGTTATGATATTTATTTTATAAATGAAAAGAAAAACTGAAGCAAAACAAGGTTAAAGTCCTATAACTAGGAAGTGCTAGATGTGACTATCATCTAGGCAATCAGATATTATCAACCCTAGCTATTGTACCATATGCCCTCTAAGATTTGTGTCAGCAAAATAATTACCTCTCTTAAAACTGAAGTAAAGATCACACAAAAATACACTTCCATGCTCTAAATACATTGAAGAGAATATGGACTGGATTCTCAAAAATACATTTTAAATGAACAGATATGAGACCAAATATAAGGTAATGTTTTAATGTAAAAAGCTAAAAAGGAAAGTGGTATAGTTCAGTAGAGAACTGGAAGAAAAATAATGCCATTTCAGAAATAATAGTTGCAGTAAAAGTAGCAGGAAATAGACAATATATTGCTAAAAATCCATGGTCACGGATAATAAGTTGGAGAAATCTGTAAAATAAAATGGAAAGACTTAAATTGATAAGAGCAAACAGAAAAAATGTGATACAGAGAGGACAGAGAATATTAACATAAATGATATAACTAAAAAAGAGACTAGAATAACTGGAAATGAAAAATATTAGAGACAATGTTACTGTAATAAAGGAAAGTCTATATCTGTTTACCTAAAATCGTCTAGGTCCCTCTCCTATCAAACAAATCATACAGAACTATCATCACAAAAAACAATGTGATTAAATTAACAAACCCCATGATGAATAGATAATTCCATGATACAAGAAAAAAGAAAAGAAAAAGAAAACCAAGACTGATGTAATGGGACAATCAGGTTGGCCTTCGATGGATATTTAATGCCATAAGAAAAGGCAATTATTTTCTCCTAGGTTATTAAGGATTAAAGCACAACCAGGAAATCAGGGATAACTTCACATAAGTATAGCTGACTGACTTTTCTAAATTGTTGTATTTTTTCCCAATTCAGTGACAGAAAAATCACCTCTTTTTGAGACAGAGTCTCACTTTGTCACACTCAGTAGAGTGCTATGGCGTCATAGCTCAAAAATCACCCTTCCTTTTTTAAAAAAAGAATCTTGACATAGATTTAAATATAAAACTATTAAAAGAAAATATAGGGAAAAAATTGTAAAATGTAGGGTTTGGGAAAAATTCCAAATCATTACATTAAAAATAATATCCATTAAAGAAAAAACTTAGTAAATTAAATTTTATCAAAATTGAATACTTTGCTCTATGAAAGACACTGTTAAGAAGATGAAAAGACCACCTATAGGTGAGAAGAAAATATTTGCAAACTTCATATCCAATTAATGGCTAGTATCCAGAATATATGAATAACTTTCAAAACTCAGTAGCAAAACCCCAAATTGTCTAAGGTAAAAGGGGTGAAAGATAAAGAGAAATTTACGGAGGGAAACAAATGTTCAGGACATCAGGGAAATGTCTTGTCTCTACTTTACAGATCTGTGGGGAAAGAGTGCTGTGGCTTTCCATCGCCATTTGGATTATTCTAATAACTGTTATTTAGACCAAGGGGCTGGCAGAAAAATCACTGCTCATCTATAGTAAAGTGGGTTTGGGAGTATGTAGGTCAGACAGACATGATAAAGGAAAATAATCAGAACCTGTGAAATAGAACTGCTAGAAGAAGACAGATGGAAAACTGAAAAAAAATAAAATAAAAAGCATCTAAGGGTATGTAAGTGCAGTAGCAAAGAGACTTCTTGCACTGTAAAATACAGGTACACAATTAAATATCTGTAAATCAATTGAAGAACAAGCTGGCCACTGCTGAAATCTCAATCAGTGATTTGAATAAACAAGTACCAGATCTCTCAAATCACTGAGTGAGATAAAAAAGGAGCTAGAAATGTAAGGGAGAAAATAAAAGCCTAAAAAGACCTAAAGTTCTAATATATTAATGTATGCATTTCAGGAGTAGAAAAAACAAGCAGAGTAGAGCCAAAAATTAAACCGATAATAGAGGAAAAATTAACTCAAGGGGAATGATCAGAGTCTTCAGGCTAAACATGTTCAGATTTCTAGGCATGATGAATTTTAAAAGGCAGAGTCTCCAAGGCTGTGTACCTAAAATAAATATAAGCTTGCTGGTAAGAAAAATAAGTTTTCTACAAAAGGAGCAGTAAAACATGGCTTTAATCAGATTCCTCAGTTGCAAAATATGCATTTAGAAGTTCATGCAAAAGCACCTGTTCAGTTGTCCATTGCTATATCTGAGATATTAATTCTAGGACACTCCTAGGGTCCCAGAATTTAGGGATGCTCAAGTCTCTTATAGAAAATAAAATGGCATTTGCATATAACCTATGCATATCCTCTCATATACCTTAAATCATCTCTGGGTTATAATACCTAATACAATGTAAATGCTATTTAAATAGTTATTATGCTACATGGTTTTAAATTTGTATTGATTTTATTGTATTATTAGTTTTTCTTGTTTTCTTTATTTTTGTTTTTCTTTTTTTTTTTTTTTTTTTTTGACACTTCAATCCACACTTGTTTGAATCTATGGGTGAAGAACCCATGGTACCAGAGGGCTGACTGTAAATTCTTTTTTTCAAAGAAATTACTATGAGAGGGTACTAAGTTCAAGGAAAGATATTATTTGACAAATATATCTATGTTGATGTTTATATCCCAATCTAGTTATCTATTTATTTATCTATTAGGCTATGTAATTTTTGAGGAATTTCAAGAATTCTTGAGAATAATCTACATATACCATTCCCCCTCTAAGAAAAAATTTTGTAATATGTTTCCAACAAACAAATACAATAGAGATCTCATGAAGAAGAAAAATGGTACAGATGAGATACACAGATTTAGATACAGACTCTAGCATAGCCTGACCCGATCCAGGAACTCTCCCTGACAATCCTGACGCTTCCTGCCTAGACTCTTCTCCCATATCCCTTGACCCTCTCACAGTCCTGCAATGGAAAGTTTAATGTCTAGAGCATTAGGAGTTTATAAATTCAAGTTTGTGAATTTGTTGCCATAGAGCTGTGTGTAATCTCCAACTCTTTTTTGCATCATTAGATGGATATTGTTTTCCATTCTGTCTCTCTTTCTCACTCTTTCTCTCCTCAGATTCAATGTGAGTTAACCTATATTTTTTAGCCTTCTTACACAGCAATTGGATAATGTAACTGGAATTTGTGTGCTTGCCCACAGAGCTTCCTAATGAACCCTGCTGCTTTACTAATTTTCTTGCTTTTAGACATAGAGTTAGATAAGCATAGATACAGAGAAATAAAAAGCAGAATCACACATTTAATAATGTTGTGCAACCTACCTTTTGAAAATACTAACAAACATAATTTTAGGTAAATAAATGGTAATATACACTATAATTTTTACTAATACAATGATGTCATTTATTTAACTAGTTCTCAATTTTTGAAAATATAATTTACTACTGATGTTTTGTTGTTATAAACACAGCAGTGAGCATATTTGAATTCTTCTGTTTGTGCTGCTATAACAAAATACTTGAGAGTGTATGACTTATAAACAAACTGTGCCTATTCCTCATAGATGACACAGTCTTACTGTAAGATGTCCTTATATGGCAGAGCGATGGAAAGGTCAAAAGGGAGACACATTTGTCTTCTTACCAAGTAAAAGAGCAAAAGAGGCCTATGCTGGTTCCCTGGAGCTCTGAAAAATTAATCATTTAACCAAAAGATCACACCTTTTAATAACTTCACAATGGGGATTAAGTTTCAAGACATGAATTCTAGAGAGGACACATGCAACCATAGCAATGTTTTTGCTCATTTTAATTTGTTCTCTTAGGGCCATTTCTTATGAATGGAATTTCTGAGTCAACTCTAAGCATAATTTTAAATTATTTGATATGTACCGCTAATTTTTCCCCTAAAAAAACAGATTCCTCAATATGATCCTTCAGTTAACAGTGTCTTAAAGATCAAATCATTTGTATTCATTAGCAAACAATTTGTTAGATAATTGGTAATATTTCCTTTTTTTGCCAATTCATTTGGTTAAAAAATAGCATTTTACCTTAATTTATATTTCTTGAGTTAGAAACCTTAAAAAGATATTTTCCCCATTATTTTCCAATGTTCATAGTCCATAAACTAAATTCTGATATATATTTGGTCTCTTTCTAAGTTTGTGTTGTCCCATAATGTAGCTTCTAGCAAAATATGGCTATTTTAATTTTAATTAATTGAAATTTAGGATAATGTAGAATAAAAAATTAAATTTCTCTGCCACACTTGCCAAAAGCTACATGTGAATAGGAGCTAATACATTTGACTACACAGAAATAGATTTTTCACCACTGCAGAAAGTTGTATTAGACAATGCTATTTTTGAATTTTTATTCTGAAATACTTTTTAAAATTAATAGACTTTTATTATACATTAAAAATTAAAATGTCTATTAATTTAAAGTATTTTGAACAAGGCCTATCTTAATATCTTTTCTCCAGACTCACTTTAGAGCTTAGTCTATTAGGGAGGCTATAAAAAATTATCATAAACTGGGTGACATACAAACAATAGTAATTTATTGCTTAGAGTTCTGGAGACTGAGAAGTCCAAGATCAGGGTGCTGGCAGAGGGGGTGTCTGATGAGGGACTGATTCCTGGTTCATAGACAGTCTTTATGCTATAGCTTTACATGGTAGAAGTGCTGAGGGGTCACTTTGGAGCCTTTTTTTTTATAAGGACACCAAACCCTGTCCACCAAAGACCACACTGACAGATTGGTGGGTATTGGGGCTGGTATGAGGCAAGAATGCTTAATTCTTATTAAAAGTTCAATAGTTTAATGAATAAATGTGCCTCCATTTGTTTTATGTCCTTGGCCAATTTCCAGAACACAGAATAGTAGTTTTGACAGTTTTGTCCAGTTCTATTGCTGCTTTTGAGGGAGAAAATATAATATGTTGCCCTCCTCCCTCCATCTTGCAGGAGTAATACAATTTTTGTCACACTATTTACTTTTCCTGAGAGAGAGAGGTATCTTACCTAATTTTTGGAGTTGCTCTGTGTGGGCGCCTCTGTGAACATTATAGAT
This sequence comes from Perodicticus potto, assembly GCA_963574655.1. Taxonomy (NCBI): domain Eukaryota; kingdom Metazoa; phylum Chordata; class Mammalia; order Primates; family Lorisidae; genus Perodicticus; species Perodicticus potto. The sequence goes on along the minus strand of CAUYRH010048061.1, from coordinate 3,647 downwards.
CTAGACCAGCTGAGAAGAAAAATGCTTAGTTTATTAGAATTTTGTTCTGAAATTTCCAAGAGATAGTAGCACCTTAAGTAGATGGACATGAAAGGAAGAAGATATGGAAACACTCAGAGCATTGGCCTTTTCTGGATGAAAGAGTTCAATTGTGGCACTGACTATGGCAACTGAATGCTAACTCAAACGGGGACCTCATTTAGTTTCCATGAATAAGATGGTTTCCCATAATTTCTTTTGTTCATCCTGAGGCTTAGAGAAAAGCTAAACAGTACATACGTTATCTCAGATGGAACTTGTGAAATATTCTTCTGCTGATGGTTTATTGACATTATCATGTTTGTATTACATAATTATGTTTGTATTAAAATGACCTATAATATATTCATGTAAAAATGTGTGGCAAATTGGATTCATCTCAGTAACTGAAAGGAATCTCTGTGAAGAAATCTTTCATGTATTTGTGAAGAAAAGAGGGATAATTTATTGGGAAGCAAATAAAAAGTCTGAAGTATGATCCCAATGTTACCTTTGACTTGAATCAGCAATGATGGGACATGAGGAAAGACCACAGCAAGCCAGGCGGACCTAGGAAGACCAGATCCTAAGAATTACCTCTGGGAATCTTAACATCACTACAGATTAAAGGCCACAGACATGAAGCAATTCCATGGTAATGCATACTCCTTACTTCTATCAGCGTAGATGAGTATCCTTTGAAAAGTGCACAAATTCCACCTCTGGACCCAAGTTTTCCTCTCATCATTCCTTCACAGAGTTCTTCGGCTCTGCTTTGTTTCCACCTTAAAATCCATGGCACAGTTACACTTTCTGTTTTCATAAGTTCTTCTCTCTCTTCCATTGATGCTTCTCACAAAATTCCATGAATTTTTGGCTAAGTTCAGGCCTACCCCAAACAGATTGAGCCTGCAATTTTAAGATATCCTATGGAGTTCCTACTAGCACTCTCTGCTCTTGTTTGGAAAGGGAGAATTAGATAAAAGGATTAAGAGAAGTTAAGTTTCAGAAACCAGAATGAAGCTGGTGACATGGATATTGAGGTAAAAGAGGGCTTATTGTTTGACTATAAAAGAAAGGAGATAATTCTTAGGAGCGACATAAAGGTCAATGTTTTCTTGTTGCTGCTATTGGTGATGTTTTAAAGGTGAAGAGATTGGGTGTAATGGGTGCAGGACCCCACAGAGGGGTGATATTTGACATTGCATCTCTGAAATGACTATTTGATTAATCCACCTGATTAAAGCAGCTGAACATCTTTGCTGTATTTCATAGTACAAATTGGAGCGACAGAAACACTAGTATCACAGGATTCTCATTTATTCTTACCCTCAAAGCATAATGCCAAACAAAATATTCATTTCCATTTTAGGCTCTAGGGACAAACTAAATAAGTAGGAAAAGATGTAAACACTTGTAGAGCCCTCCTGGTCCATGCCAAAAAGAGGAGCTACATTTGCCACCTCACATTTAAAGAAACACTATTACAAAGGGTAAATTCATACGACGATTGTATTTCATGTTTGGATTTCTGTCTATTACTGAATTTCTTATGCTGTCTTATCGTAGAATCTTTATCAACCCCCTGTATGCTCATAGTCTCTGCCCATGGTGAAATTCACCCACTAATGTCAGCATCTTGTCCATCATCACTGTTGAAAGCAAATAGTAGCAAATCATTTTAAGTTCATTTGATGATAAATGCACTGTTTAAATAGATCAGAAAGACAAATGGACTCAAACTGCAAATCCATGTGTATTCTAAGAGTGAGGCTAGTTCAATTTTTAACATGATATATAGAAAGCATAATTTTTATGACACAAACATTTGTACAGTATACAGTTGAATTGCAGTCACAGGCATTCAGAGGTAATGAGGTGATTTTTTTCCCCATTTTGTAAGTCATAGCTTTAAAGACAACATTGGCTTCTATTTCCTCCTATAAGAGGTAAACAGGTTGTGGGCTCCCATTACTTTTCCTATAGGGCATGACCTTCTCTGTCCAGGACAGATTTTCTGAAAAGCCAGAACACTCATAAGTGGCATGACATTTATTTCCTATAGCAAATTTCTGACTAAACTAGTGGCTTTTAAATTGGCATGGAGCATGAAGTACCAATATTCTAAAAAATGTTCACACCTTATATTTGAAGAAGAAAAAGTGGGACTCTGACCACTTTATCCCAAATTTAGCCAGAATAATTCCTCTTTGTTTGTATACTGTAGACTTCTGAGTTAGACTTTAATTTAAAATGAATTCCACTAATGTTAAAAGTATTTGAAAATTATTGATTTTTGGTTTAAGTAGAATTTGAGAAAAATCCACTGAAGTGGATGATATGGTATAGGAAAGCAAAAACAGTAACTGACACAATATCTTGGACATGCAGATAACACTGAATCACTCGCCCAAACACTTTTTATAGTTGTCATAAAAACAAACTCCTGTGTGTGTATGATAACTCTTAAGGTAATCTCAGAAAATAGTATGTATTTTGGATTCAGACACAACTTCCTTTTACAAGCAATGAGACAGTCTTGGGTCAGTTATTTAACATTAGTAATTCTCCTTTTTCTAGATTTAAAAGAGGACCAGTCATACCTACTTTGCAAAGACATTGAGATATAAACAGATATTCAAAAGAAGAATAACTCTTTTGACTTTTTTTGGTTCCTATACTCATCTAGACAATTACCACTTAAAGATCAATTTCTCCTATGATTGATTGTTAATACGTTCAGTTTTAATGCTACCCTAGTTATTCATTGCCTTAAAGAAAGAAAAAAATGAACTCAGTTTAACTCAGTCATCATGAAAATAAGAGTTTATGAATACTGAAGGTAAGCATGAAGATCCCAGAGTTTCTGACAAGTTACTTCAGGGCTCCCTCACGTTACCTGGTATGAATACACTAGGCTTCTTCTCCCAGAGGGAAGAGCTATGCCCACTCAATTTCCATGAGAACACATCCCTCATGTTTTCCATGCCTGCTGATTATAGCCTGGTCATTCTTACCACTATGCTAAGCAATCTAAAACTGATCTCAGACTGCTTAACATCCAAGTCCAACCTATAAGGTTGTGGTCATGCTTTTCCTAATCAAAGAGAAAGCACAGGTCCCTTGACTATAGCACAGTCCCACAGTTTATGCAGCTATTCCCAAGTCCAAGATGCCTTTCTACAATGTGCTGAGGGTGTGGAGATGCCTTTCTACAATGCGCTGAGTCAACTTCTGCTCAAAGTCCAGACTGGATGCAGTGATCTTCAATGTTGTTTTCCCTCAGCACTGTCTCCCAAAATTATAGCTGTGACAATAATGCTGAAGACTTCCCTAATTTCAATGAGCTTCCACTCTTTTTTCTTTTAATAATTTTATTAAATCATAATTGTGTACATTGGTGCAATCATAGTGCAGAATGTGCTTCATATACAATCAGAAACATTTTGATCGTACTGTGAGAGATAGCCCTCATAGCATTTTCTTTCTTTTTCTTTTTTTTAAATACATGTATTTTATTATTCTTCATTACATTATTTCCCCCCCCACCCGTCCGTGATAAGACAGAATTGATTTACAGAAAAGAATACAGAAAACACCAAAGCTCCTGGTAGTGGGAGAGATTTCAA
>CAUYRH010048060.1:0-23666 GCA_963574655.1 Perodicticus potto | reverse complement strand
CATCTGAGCTGGCGGTTCGAATCCAGCCCGGGCAACAATGTCTGCTGCAACCACAAAACAGCCGGGCGTTGTGGCGGGCGCCTGTAATCCCAGCTACTTGGGAGGCAGAGGCAGGAGACGACTCGCTTGAGCCCAGGATCTGGAGGTTGCTGTGAGCTGTGATGCCACGGCACCCTATTCAGGGTGATAGCTTGAGGCTCTGTCTCAAAAAAAAGTAGAAATGAGCCTTGGTAGGAAAGGCACCAAGTCGAATGAGTACAGTTGTCTTGTGCCATTGCCAGTGAAATGAATGAGAATGTCGTCACAGAAAGCCTAGTTTAAGTAGCATAAACAGTGTCCAGCATGAAGTACTAGAGATCTGGATGATAATAAGAGGAAAAATAGTGCGTTTTGTGCTAGTATGCTAGCAAATTCCCAGACCCCCTCAGGTCAAGGCCAAGAGTTGAAAGGAAAGTAAGTTTTTATCTTTCCTTTAGTTTTCATCTTTTACTTTTAAGGAAACTGTACACAAAGGGTTCATAGGCTTTTTTTTTCTTTTATTACACCTGCTGGCAAGCTGGAGTGGTAGCTTGGAGCTTCTATGTTAGTTTTGGTTGTCCAAATTCTCTGATATCTTTTTTTTTTTTTACTTTTTTTGAGACAGAGTCTCACTTTGTCGCCCTCAGTAGTGTGCTGTGGCATCACAGCTCACAGCAACCTCAAACTCTTGGGCTTAAATGATTCTCTTGCCTCAACCTCCCAAGTAGCTTGGATGACAGGTGCCCATCACAATGCCAAGCTATTTTTAGAGCTCAGCTGATCTCGAACCCGTGAGCTTAGGCAGTCCACCCACCTCACCCTCCCAGAGTGCTAGGATTATAGGCGTGAACCACCGCACCTGGCCTTTGATTTCTTGATTGTATTCATCTTATGGCCTATAATGGAAGTAAACTCAAGCTAAGCATTCAAAAGAATGCACCTGCTATTTCTAAGAGATAATTGGATACTGGTTTTTAAGGTCTGGCTTTTCCATTTAATGTTAACTTTGACAAGTGACAAGGGGTTTGTATCAGCCTGTTAGGATTTTTGAGAGTGCTTTGAACTGGAAGAAGCCTTTTTGGGTATATGAAAACAGTATTGCATATGGACTTATAGCTGACTTAGATTAGAGCACATGAAAGCAGTGGGTAAAGGTGTATTTAAGGAAATTTAAGTGTAAAGCAAGCCCATATGGAAATCACAGAATCCTAGACAGGAGCTGTGCACAGGAATTGAAAAAAGCAAGATAACACCTTACTTCTCCTTTCTCCCTTCTTTCTGGCTCCTAAGTTCCCAGTACAGGAGTAGAAGGCTTATTGCTAGCGCTGTGGGAATCTCTTGTGGCTTTTCCTGTTCTTTGAAAGAAAAATGGACCTTGTTTAAATAGCAGGAAGCGTCTGAGTTCTTTTTTGCATCGATAAAAAGCACCAGCCTCACTGGCTGTTTACTGTGAGAACCAACCAGCTCCTCACTGACCCCATTGTGCTCTGTAGACTAGCTTGGCCGGGAGGGGTGAGGGGCTCACTGGAACCTGTATTTTATCTCTCCTTCCTCTGTATTTTTACATTTGCTGATTTCCCTGAGAAGGGTTGGTTCCATATTCTTTGAGAGACTCACCAAAATCTACTGGGTCTAAGGCCAGGCTGGGTGGATTGCCTTATCTGACAGGTTTAAGACCAGGTTGAGCCAGAGCAAGACCTCGTCTCTAAAAAAATAGCCAGGTTTATAGCAGGTTCCTGTAGGCCCACCTACGAGGGAGGCTGAGGCAATAGAATTGTTTAAGCCCAAGAATCTGAGGTTGCTGTGAGTTGTGATGCCACTGCACTCTACTAAGGGAGACAAAGTGAGATTCTGTCTCAAAAAAAAAAAAAAATCTTCTGGGGTTCACACATTGATTACTTCTGTTTCACTAGAAAGAGGTACAGTCTCTTCAGAAGTCTTCTTGGAAAGGGAGATATTATTTAATCTGTTGCTCTGATTTTAGTGCTTTGAGCTGTATTTGTATTGTTGTTGATGTTGCTGTTTTGTCTCTGAACAGTATCTTAACACTGGACATTAACAAACCTGTGTCTAAATGAAAGTACTATAAGAGCCTACCTTAGGATTGTAGGAAAGTTTGTGAGACAATAGGATAGGTTTATTCATTTTAATGTTTTTTAAGCTCGGCTCGACGCTGTAGCTCAGTGGTTAGGGCGCTGGCCACATACCCCAGAGCTGGTGGGTTCGAACCCGGCTGAGACCTGCTAAACAATGACAACTACAAAAAAAAAAAAAAATAGCCAGCCGTTGTGGTGAGCACCTACAGTCCCAGCTACTTGGGAGGCTGAGGCAAGAGAATTGCTTAAGCCCAAGAGTTGGAGGTTGGTGCAAGCTATGACACCACAGCACTCTACTCAGGGCAACATAGTGCGTCTTTTGACTCAAAGTCTTTTTTTTTTTTTTTTGAGCTCCTCTTTCCAAACTCAAAGCTCCTGAGTTTGATTTGGCAAGATCACAGCCCAAATCCTAGGGAATTATGCTCTTCATGGCTCCACGCCCAGCTTAGCAATAGGTGGTGCTCTTGTCCAGTGCAACTTTGGTAGCTCCTAAAAAATTGGGAAACGAATACCAGGTCCAAAGGACACCGGTGTAGGCAAATAAAGAAGCCTCTTTTTTCTATATATCTTACTAAGGACAAATACCAAAGGATGATTTCCTCTGTCTAGCATGCTCACGAAAAAATCAGAAATATTGTTCTTTGTCTAAGTGTTTTAAGGCTTCTGCGAAAGTCTGTTTTTGCAGGGCAGTCCAAAGAAGTTCAGTCCATCCACTTCCACCTCCCCCATCTACACAATAACAAGTTGACAACAGGTACCATTTCTTGCTTCCTTTAGGCAAATCAGAGTTCTGTCCTTATTAAGTATGAATATCTTCATCTCTGAGCTTTTCTAATCTTAACATTAGCTTATTCTGGCTCCGCGCCTGTAACACAGTGGTTACGGCGCCAGCCACTACACAGAAGTTGGCAGGTTCGAACCTAGCCCGGGCTAGCTGAAACAACAATGACAACTGCAACAAGAAATAGTTGGGCATTGTGGTGGTCGCTTGTAGTCCCAGCTACTTTGGAGGCTGAGGCAAGAGAATTGCTTAGGCCCAAGAGTTTGAGGTTGCTGTGAGCTGTGACACAACGGCACTCTACTGAGAGCGATATAATGAGACTCTGCCTCAAAAAAAAAAAAACATCAGCTCAATCTGGTTAGCAAAGTAAAGCAGATGTGGGAAGCAGGAGTTTGTAAAAACCATTGAATCATGACTTTAAAATGAATCAAAGCTTTTCAAAATTTGGGCACAGCCAGATTTAGATATGCTTTAATATTTATGCTGAGAACATTTGTATATGTGAATGGAGAGAGAAGATAAGCAGGCTGCAGAAATCCGATGAATTTAGCTTGTGCACTCTCACTCAATAACTAAAAAATATATGAGCTTCTTTTTATTCCTACCTTGCTGTGCTTTTAATTAAAACAGAAAGGAACATAATGTCTAAAGCTGATTGGGGGTCTGTGGGGAATATTTAGGAGTTGTCAAAATCAAGAGACCCCAGGGAATCCAATTAATAGAGAAGGGTAATTGTGATAAGAAAAGTTTAAAGTTGTTATGAAAGCTTTGCTGTCGGCTCAAACTTGAAATTTATATAGGCCTTCTTGTCTGGTGCCAAAGAAAGGGCTTAGCAGTCAGTTCTGTCCCAGCTGCAGTCATTTAATTGTGTTGGTGTGGAGACCAACAAAAAGAAGAGCATTTCAGTAATCTAAACAGGACCAAACAAAGAGACTGAACAAAGGTGTACACTACAGTGTCAGGGAGAGGGTAGTGGAGGGAAAAATATGGTCTGGCAGTGATCCGAAGGTGGGAAAAGGCAAGCTGTGATGCAGAGAAGTAAACAGCTAGGATCTGTGGCTTTGTAGCACAAACAGAGTGGCTGATGATTTGTGGTGGTACTGTCAGCACATCCGTTCTTGTTAGTTTATACAATAATTGTGCACTTGGCAAATTTTGGTGAGAACAGAGAAATGACTGTTGAGAACTCTTAGATTGCTCTCAGTAGTCAGCCTCTGTAGTTCTGAAGGAAAGCTGTGAGTTCAAACCTAGAAATTAAGGAAGGACAGTATGTTTTCTATTTTACTTTTGGTTGTTACTTGTCTGTGTAATATCTCTATCCTTTCCCTCTCCCTTTTTGTGTGCCATGGCCAATTCCACATATGCTCTTACCCAACCCCTTAAGTGCCTCATCTTTTCCCCTCTTAATGGCAGCAATTGTTAGAGCATGTTTATGGACCAGTCTACAAACAGGAAACTCTCCTTCCTGAAATACCAGGGGAGTTGAATGATACTGAATGGGTAAGAAAATTTCTGAGTTAAGTGGTCCTTAAAGAAGATCTGTGGCTGAAATGCTTTTCTTATGGAAAGAGGAGGGAGAAAGCACAAGTTAGCAAATGAAAGTGACTTCATTGCAGAGATACTCAAAAGTCCATCTTTCTGAAAAGCTGAATGAGGCTTGATGTTTATACTAAATTACAACTTGGATAAATGATAGTTACCGGCCAACCTATTTGTGGTCCTCCAGGAGAGGGAGTTTGGGTTTTAAAAAAGTATAGGGAAAGAGGGAATCAAGGGGATGGGTATATTTATCTGCATTTCTTGGTGTTTAAGTGTTTCTAAAGGCAGGCAGAAGCAATCCTTGTTTCCATTCATTCTCATGCTTTTAGGACCTAACACTTAATCACAGAACTAGCAGATTTTTCAATGAAGTATGCAATGAACAAAGAACAAAGAGAAACAGATATCTAGAGATAGGATAAACGAAGAAAAAAATAGATTTTTCAAGTCACAGCAAGTAGGACATAGATATCACCCACAGATGTCCATGTATACCTGGTACCCCCTGAGTAAGGATGTGGACCAGGGGACCTTTTAGATGCATTAGCTACAGATGTCTCATGGGGAGCTGTCAGTTGGGGGGGAATCTTCACCTCCCTCTTTTCACAATATTTCTTCCTAGATTACTTCTGGAGTCATGTTTTCAGAGTTTTGCATTCTTTCTCTAGAGTACTTTCCTGCTCTCATGACAAGCATCTTGGTTGAAATTTTGATTGCATATAGTTTTGTAGTGAATGATTTTATTGCTTCAATTAAATACCATTACTCCCTCCTCTCTTTCTTCTCCCCAGGCAAGGAGAGCCTTATCACTGACAGTGGAAAGCTATATGCTCTTGATGTCCTGCTGACTCGACTCAAGTCTCAAGGGCATAGGGTCCTTATCTACTCCCAGATGACCAGGATGATAGACCTACTGGAGGTAAGAAAAAGAACTTTGGGGACCTAGAATAACTTGATGTTTAACTTGTAGAGATCACATGTTCCATGACTAATGTCAGTCCTGCTTAATGAGAACCCTAAATTCCTCCTTTGGTTTTGCCCTCTATGTAGGGAACAGAAGTAGCTCCTGGCAGGTGGAGAGTATGTATGCAAAGGGCTTCTGCTGCCTCATTCCCTACTTCGATGAAATAGAACACCTTTCATGCCTTTCTTTTCACTAGGGAAGATATTCCCTAATTTTAAAGTAGATCACAACCTAGAAATCTCTTGAAAAGTCTCTGAAATTCTGTATGAAACACTAGAGAACATGGGCAGCGCCCGTAGCTCAGTGGGTATTGCGCCAGCCACATACACCAGGTCTGGCGTGTTCCAACTCGGCCAAGGCCTGCAAAAACAACAGTGACAACTGCAACAAAACAAATAGCCGGGTGTTTTGGTGGGCTCTTGTGTTCCCAGCTACTTGGGAGGCTGAGGCAAGAGAACCGCTTAAACCCAAGAGTTTGAGGTTGCTGTGAGCTGTGACTCTAAGGCACTCTACCCAGGGCAACAGCTTGAGACTCTATCTCAAAAAAACAAAAAAGAAAAACTAGAGAGCAGGCTCGGTGCCTGTGGCTCAAGCGGCTAAGATGCCAGCCACATACACCTGAGCTGGCAGGTTCGAATCTAGCCTGGGCCTCCCAAACAACAATGGTGCTGCAACAACAACAAAAAAAAATAGTTGGGTGTTGTGGCGGGTGCCTGTAGTCTCAGCTACTTTGGGAGGCAGAGGCAGGAGAATCTCTTGAGCCCAGGAGTTGGAGGTCGCTGTGAGCTGTGTTGCCATGGCCCTCTACCCAGGGGGACAGCTTGAGACTCTGTCTCCAAAAAAAAAAAAAAAAACCTAGAGAACAGCTTTCAACCTGAATTAATATAGGGATTCTCAACTTGACTAAATATTGCCAATTGCCAGGAAGGTTTAAAAAATATAGATGTTTGGTCCCATCCCCAGAGATTCTTACTTAATAAATTTGGAATGAGGCCTGATCATCAGGATATTTGAAAGTTCCTGCAGTGATTCTAATATGTAATCAAGGTTAACAACCTCTGAGTTAGGCTCGGCGCCTGTGGCTCAACTGGCTAAGGCGCCAACCACGTACACCTGAGCTGGCAGGTTCAAATCCAGCCCGGGCCCGCCAAACAACAATGACGGCTGCCATCAAAAAATGGCCAGGCGTTGTGGCAGGCGCCTGTGGTCCCAGCTACTTGGGAAGCGGAGGCAAGAGACTCGCTTGAGTCCAGGAATCAGAGGTTGCTGTGAGCTGTGATGCCACAGCACTCTATCCAGGGAGACAGCTTGAGGCTCTCTATCAAAAATAAATAAATAAATAACCTCTGAGTTAGTGGTGAAAGATACAGCTGTGTCTTAACTGTGCAAGGCAACTTTTAATTCTATCTTGAGGTTCTGTCTTACTTTGTTATCTGAGTAGTGGCTTATTATTTGAGGGAGAAGAGGTCATAGACCTTGAAACAGGAAAGTAAAAATGAGAACAAATAATCACAAACTGTGAGAGTTAAGTCCTTAGACAAGAAAGATTGAGAAGCTAAAGCACCTGGGTATCAGGAGAATGTAAATATTCTTGTGTTTTTTTCTTCTTTTTTTAATATGTAAAGCTTCATATTCTAGTCTTGCTACTCAAGGGAATAGTGATAAGTAAGTAGGAATTGGACCATAATCATCCCTATCTAGGAATAAAAGAGTAGGGACCATATCAGTACAGAAAGAATGAAGGCTAGCAACAGGGAAGATTTTTAGGCTCTGAATAAGATGGAAGGCTCCTTTTAATAATTTGGCAGGCTGGGCGTGGTGGCTAGCACCTGTAATTCTAGCATTCTGGGAGGCTGAGGCAGATAGATTGCCTGAGCTCAGGAGTTCGAGACTCGCCTAAGCAAGAGGGAGACCTTGTCTCTACTAATAATAGAAAAATTAGCCCAGCATTGTGGTGGGTGCCTGTCCAGCTGTGGGAGGCTGAGGTAAGAGGATTGCTTGAGCCTAACAGTTTGAGGTTGCTGTGAGCTATGACACCATGGCAGTCTACCCAGAATGACAGAGTGAAACAATTTCTCCCCCCAAAATTAATTAAATAATCTGGCAACTTTTTTTAGCAAGAGATACAGCAAATGATATTTGAGGTCAATGTAATCTCCAAGTCTTAGGTTTCATAGCCCTTGATTACTATTGACAAGCCACACTCCTCTAGTTAGTATTAAGAGTAGGTCACTTATTTCTAAATGGTGGAAATGCTTATGAGTGGCTCTAAGTCACTACTAAAAGGTGATTAAGCCATTGTATTTGATGCAAATATTGACTACACTAGAAGTCCTAACAATAGTCATCCAAAATAAAGGACTGCCTACATCTATAATGTCCTATTCAAACCAAGTGGTGCCAACAACCAAAACAATGTAATTCCTACAGTAGGGCCCTTTTAAAATACAGTGCATTTGCATTCTCCTCAACAGTCAGGGAAAATACAGATGAAGTAATAATTTTTAGCTCCTAAGAATTAATAGAAAAAAAGAACATGCTAAGGATTTAGTAAGGGACATGATCATCTTTCTTTTCCAAGATTATATCAATATATTATAGAGTCCTAAAAAGTTGACTTGTATTAAAGGGAAATTCCAAGGGAATGTGGGTAAGCAACCAAAATAAAACTAACTCTGGTAGGTGAAAGTGTGTGTGGTTGGATTAAGTTTGATGCAGAATTACATTTTAGTCCTTCATTCTGTATATTACAAACTTCTAGGTACGCCTAAAACAAGTAATTCAAAGTAAGGTAATGAGTTCAGGGTGAGTGTTGTATACCTACCCACCCGGACCATTTCCTATCTATCTGTCTAGGATCCAACAGTTCTTTTGGAGGTGTGGATCTAGGAGGTAGGTTTTGCAAACAAGGCATTTAAAAAAACCTCTCTAAATGTAGATGCATCTCCTGGTGGGGAATTCCAAATTAGGGGAAAGCATATTCAAAGCCTGAATTTCACAACTGCTGATATTCTGTAGCCATATGTGTCACATGCCTCTAAATGATGAAGCCAGAGAATGTTCCAACTATTTGTATGTTTCAAAAAACTAACCCACCCTCCATCCCCATTCCTTTTTTTTTTTTTTAAATACAAGTCTCATTTAGACTCTCATTTAAAAAAGTCTGTCTCTATTTAAAAGTCACTCTGTGTCATCAGGCTGTGATGCATTGGCATAGTCACAGCTCACTGTAACCTCAGACTCCTAGGCTCAAGTGATCCTCCTGCCTCAGCCCTCAGCCTCCAAAGTAGCTAAGACTACAGGCATATGCCACCACACACCACTAATTTTTCTTAACTTTTTGTAGCAATGGGGTCTTGCTTTGTTGCCCAGGCTAGTCTTAAACTCCTGGTTAAAGTGATCCTTCCTCCTGGGCTTTCCAAAGTACTGGTATTACAGGTGTGAGCCACCATGCCTGGCTAAGACTGTCTCTTAAAACAAAAAAACCTGGCTCGGCGCCTGTGGCTCAACGGGCTAAGGCGCCAGCCACGTACACCTGAGCTGGCGGGTTCGAATCCAGCCCGGGGCCGCCAAACAACAATGACGGCTGCAACCAAAAAATGGCCAGGCGTTGTGGCGGGCGCCCTGTAGTCCCAGCTACTTGGGAGGCTGAGGCAGGAGACTCGGTTGAGCCCAGGAGTTGGAGGTTGTGGTGAGCTGTGATGCCACAGCACTCTATCCAGGGTGACAGCTTGAGGCTCTGTCTCAAAAAAAAAAAAAACCAACGAAGAAAACCTACATGCACATACATAAAACTTACCCCTTACCTTACTCCTTCTGTCTCCAAATGTTATTTTGTTTTTTTCGGGATTGTCCTTTTTCCCTTAAAATTTTGTACCTCTTACAAAGAAGAGAAAAGCTTCCAATAGAGTAGTAGTTAGAAATTCACATTAGCGGGCTTGGTGCCTGTAGCTCAGTGGCTAGGGGGCCAGCCCCATCACCAGAGCTGGCGGGTTCAAATCCAGCCCTGGCCTGCCAAAACAACAATGACAACTACAACAAAAAAATAGCCGGGCCTTGTAGTGGGCGCCTATAGTCCCAGCGACTAGGGAGGGCGAGGCAAGAGAATTGCTTAAGCCTAAGAGGTGTTTGTTTTGTTTTGTTTTTTTAAAAGACAGAGTCTTACTTTATCTCCCTCAGTATAGTGCCATGGTTGTCACAGCTCACAGCAGCCTCCACCTCCTGGGCTTAGGCAGTTCTCTTGCCTCAGCCTCCCAAGTAGCTGGGGCTACAACACCCTGCTATTTTTTGTTGCCGTTTGGCTGGGGCCGGGTTTGAACCCGCCACCCTTGGTATATGGGGCCAGCACCCTACTCACGGAGCCACAGGTGCTGCCTGTAAGCCTAAGAGTTTGAGGTTGCTGTGAGCTGTGACGCCATGCACTCTACCCAGGGCGACATAGTGAGACTGTGTCTCAAAAAAAAAAAGTGAAAAAAAGAAAAGAAAAGAAATTACATTAGCAGCATTGAAGCTCTATTTTGTAGCTATAGAGTATGTCAACATCTCTCTTTTATCCCATAGCTTCTCTTGGGTTTTTGTTGTTATTCTGTGGATTAGCCCTGGGTAGATGGGTCTATTTCTGGGACTCAGCAGAACTAGAAAGTGGTAAAAATTCAAATACTTTTGTATGGCCAGGTTTCTATTCTGTGAGAAATACTAGGTCTAGATACTTAGTATTTGCTCACTATTTTCCAAAATGATTGATTGCTTCCTTTTTCTCCTGGGTAAAAATCTGACTTTAATTTAAATTTCTTGTGTGTATATTAGATCTTCTTCCAAGCATAATTCTATATTCAAGAAATGTTTTATACTTTTATCTGACATCCAACTAGTATTACTACATAGGGGATAAAAAAAGATGACTGTGGGTGGCGCCTGTGGCTCAAGGAGTAGGGCACCAGCCCCATATACTGAGGGTGGCAGGTTCAAACCCGGCCCCAACCAAAAAAAAAAAAAGGCGACTGCTTAATTTCCAGGGCCAGGGACTTTTTGGGTTGTCACAGGCAGAAGTCAAGGACATAAATATGCAAATATCACAGATTACTACATGTCATGTTAGGGGTTTATTTTATATTTACTGAATCACCTCTATAAAGTTTTGGCTGTTGGGGGTATACTGTGGGAACAGACATTAGCCACTGTGCTGGTGGTGTCCAGCTGGCTATCAGACAAAACTTTTTCTATCAACAATTTTACCATAGTTGAGGAGCCCCTTCATATTTTAGTAGTTGCACAGAATTTTTAACTCACTGCAGATGACTTGTATTATCTCTGGTCTTCTCTTTCGAGTTACGTTCCTTTTGCATCAAGCAACTAAGTCTGTAGTTTAAGAAAATAAGCCATTCAGCATTTTCTGTGGAATATAAAAGTACTTGGAAAGAGTCAGCCAGCTTATGCTATATGTGGTGTGATTGTTAAGCACTGAAATCTAGACAAATCTTGAACCATACCTGTGTATGAAAATAGTGCAACACAGAATTAATTAAATCCAGATATTTCATAACTAATGATGACATTTTAGACTCTGGCTTGTATAATTTGACAAATCTAAGTGCCATATCTTACTGAGTGAGGATTCATCCTGAACATTACGTCATCTGTGAGTGAATTTCTCAGAATTCCCATGTTCCTTTGAGAGCTGTGATTCTGAACATTAACAGAAAGCTGTGTATTCTAAAATTGCCCCATGGAATGAAAAGCAAATTGGGGTCACTGTTAACTAGAGTTTGCATTAGATCTTAGGAACCAATAGTATGAAATTTCTCATCTTAACAATCGTGCTGTTTATAATCATCTATATCATTTTTTCCCTCAAGCCACCATGAGCGAAGTATTATGCTAGGCAGATGCAAATATCAGTTAAACATGGTCTTTGACTTTAAAGAATGTCTCTAGTAGAGAAAACATACACACACACACACACACACACAAACACACAAAAATAACTGTCAAGTGAACCCTGATACTAGTACCAAAATGGAAGTATGAACAGAGCTGAGGATAGCAAGAAGGATATGCTTATTTTTAATTAGGTCTTTTTTTTTTTTTTGAGACAGTCTCACTATGTCACCCTCAGCAGAGTACCATGGAGTCACAGCTCACAGCAACCTCAAACTATAGCGATTCTCTTGCCACAACCTCCTAAGTAGCTGGACTACAGGTGCCTGCCACAACACCTTTTGAGGTCACTCTTGTCTTCTTTATGTCTTGTCACATAAATATTGACATCTGGCTCGGCACCTGTGGCTCAACGGGCTAAGGCGCCAGCCACATACATCTGAGCTGGCGGGTTCGAATCCAGCCCGGGCCCACCAAACAACCAGGACAGCTGCAACCAAAAAATGGCCAGGTGTTGTGGCAGGCGCCTGTAGTCCCAGCGACTTGGGAGGTGGAGGCAAGAGACTCACTTGAGCCCAGGAATTGGAGGTTGCTGTGAACTGTGATGCTATGGCACTCTATCCAGGGTGACAGCTTGAGGCTCTGTCTCAAAAAATAAATAAATAAATAAATAAACAATGACATCTGAACTTAAATAGAATCTCCACCATCATGGAGAAGAGAATTTTAAACCATGGAAGCCAAATTAAAAAGTCAAAGAGGGCTCTGTGCCAGCCACGTACACCTGAGCTGGCGGGTTTGAATCCAGCCCGGGCCCGCCAAACAACGACGGCTGCAACCAAAAAAAAAAAAATGGCCAGGCGTTGTGGCGGGCGCCTGCAGTCCCAGCTACTTGGGAGGTGGAGGCACGAGACTTGCTTGAGCCCAGGAATTGGAGGTTGCTGTGAGCTGTGATGCCATGCACTTTATCCAGGTGACAGCTTGAGGCTCTGTCTCAAAAAAAAAAAAAAAAAAAAAAAGTCAAAGAGATGAGAAAGCATAAGATGTTTGGAGAGAGTAAATAGTCCATTGTGGTCAAATGGATATGGCATAGGTTAAAAGGGAATAATACAAGTAGGTTGAAGGCAGTTTATTATGGGATCATGAGTGCCTTGTGTTAGAGTCTTGCTCAGAGTGCTCTATATTAGATAAAAGAAGTGTGGCTTCTAACATACCTTAATTGTTGCCAGTGCTGCTCATTTGAGGACCATGCCTGAATACCTGAATAGCAAGGTTAAAAGGCACTGTCCTGCCTTCCTTCTGTAGTGGTTGTGTTCAGCTGCAACTACAGAGTATGTGTTGGAATCAGCTTTGAAGCTTCCCCCCCCTTCCTTCCCCCCCCCCCGATATATCAAGGTATACTTAATGTATGTACCAGGCATGGGGGCTCACACATGCAATCCCAGCACTCTGAGAGGCTGAGGCGAAGTGGTTGGCCTGAACTCATGAGTTCGAGACTAGTCTGAACTAGAGGGAGACCCCCATCTCTAAAAATAGCCCATGTTGTGGCAGGTGCCTGTAGTCCCAGCTACTTGGGACTACGGGTCGCAATTCTTTCTCTTGCTTGAGTCCAAGAGTTTGAGGTTCCTATGAGCTGTGATGTCATGGCACTCTACCTAGGGTGATAAAGTGAGACTCTGGCTCAAAAAATATATATACATAAGGTAGATAATGTGGGCGACCCCTGTGGCTCAGTGAGTAGGACACCGGCCCCATATACCGAAGGTGGCAGGTTCGAACTGGCCCCAGCAACAAAAATATAGCCGGGCGTTGTGGCAGGCGCCTGTAGTCACAGCTACTCAGGAGGCTGAGACAAGAGGATCACCTTGCTGTGAGCTGTGATGACGTGGCACTCCACCGCAGGTGACAAGGTGAGACTCTTGTCTCAAAAAAAAAAGATAGACAATGTGTTAGAGATAGGGTCTCACTTCATCATCTACAGTGAGTACAGTAACCCAATCACAGCTTACTATAACCTCAAACTCGTAGGCTGAAGAGATCTTCCTACCAAGACATCAGAGTAGCTGGGACTATTGGTGCATGCCACCATACCTGGCTAATTTTCTTAATTTTTTTGTGGAGATGGGGGCCTACTCACTGAGCCATAGGCGCCACCAACAGCTTAATATTATTAACCATAGTCACAGCATTGCCAGGCTGGTCTCAAACTCCTGAAGTTGACCATGCCGGATGGCTCACACCTGTAATCCTAGCACTCTGGGAGGCCTAGGCCTCAAGCAGTCCTCTTGCATTGACCTCCCAAGGTGCTCAGATTACAGAGCTGCCACATGCAGCTTAATTTTATTTTTTATAAATAATATAATATATTATAAATATATATATATTTTTTTTTTTTTTTTAATAGAGACAGAGTCTTACTTTGTTGCCCTCAGTAGAGTGCCATGGCGTCACAGCTCACAGCAACCTCCAACTCTTGGGCTTAAGCAGTTCTCTTAAGCAAGTAGCTGGGACTACAAGCGTCTTCCTCAATGCCCAGCTATTTTTTTGTTGCAGTTTGGCCGGGGCCAAGTTTGAACCTGCTACCCTCAGTATATGGGGCTCGGTATATGGCGCCCTACTCACTGAGCCATAGGTGCTGCCAACAGCTTAATATTATTAACCATAGTCACCGTGCTGTATGTTAGAGCTCTAGAACTTTTTCATCTTGAATAGCTGAAACTTTTTGCCTTTAGAGGAGCATCTCTCCATTTCCTCCAACTCCTAACAACCACCCTTCTTCTCTCTGATTTTTTGATTTTACATATATAAGTAAAATCATACAGTATTTGTCTTCCTATGTTTGGCATATTTCACTCAGCATAATATTCTGCAAATTTATCAACATTGTTAGAAGTAGCAAGATTTCCTTCTTTCTATGGCTAAATAATATTCCATTGTGTATATATATTACATTTTCTCTCTTAATGGGCACCTAGGTTGGTTTTGTTTCTTCATTATTGTGAATACTACTGTAGTGAACATAAGAATGCAAATGTCTCATGGAAATGCTACGTTCATTTCCTTTGAATATACATATATATATCCAGCAGTGAGATTGCTGTATCATATGGAAGTTCTACTTTTTTTTTTTTTTTTTGAGACAGAGTTTCACTTTGTTACCCTTGGTAGAGTGCCGTGGCATCACTGCTAATAGCAACCTCAAACTCTTGGACTTAAGTGATTCTCTTGCCTCAGCCTCCCAAGTAGCTGGGACTACAGGTACCCACCATAATGCCTGATTATTTTTTTAGAGATGGGTATCTCACTCTTCCTCAGGCTGGTCTTGAACTCCTGAGTTTAAGCAATCCACCTGCCTTGGCCTTCCAGAGTGCTAGGATTATAGTCATGAGCCACCGATCTTTTGTCTTCTTCATAATAGCCATTCTATCAGACTAAATCAGTCCAGGCCCTAGCCCAGACCCACAGAGTGAGAATCCTTGAGATGGGTCCAAGCACATGTATTTTTAATCCTAGTTGAGAGTTACTACTCAGATGCTATTTTTTAGAGACGGGGTGCGACTCTTGCTCAGGCCAGTCTCCTACTCATGAGGTCGAACAGTCCACCCACCTCAGCCTCCCAGAGTGCTGGGACCGTGCCAGCTAGTTTTTCTATCTTTATTAGAGACAGGGTCTCCCTCTTGCTCAGGCTAGTCTCAAACTCCTGAGCTCGAGTGAGCCACCATGTCCCACTATCTTCAGTACTTTTTAACGTAAAATATTATCTATTGGGGCCAGGCACAGTGGCTCACGTCTGTAATCCTAGCACTCTGGGAGGCGGAGGTGGAGGTGGGAGGATTGCTTAAGCTCAGGAGTTCGACACCAGCCTAAGCAAAAGCGAGACCCCCTTCTCTACTAAAAATAGAAACACTGAGGCAAGAGGATCAATTGAGCGCAGGTTGGAGGTTGGAGGTGGCTGTGAGTTACAACGCCATGGCACTCTTCCCAGGGCGACAGCTTGAGGTTCTTTCTCAAAAGAAAAAAAAAAAAGCCTTGGCGACTGTAGCTCAGCGACTAGGGCACCAACCACATACACCAGAGCTGCTGGGTTTGAATCCAGCCCGGACCTGCCAAACAATGACGACTACAACCAAAAAATAGCAAGCCATTGTGACGGGCACCTGTAGTTGCAGCTAATTGGGAGACTGAGGCAAGAGAATCACTTAAGCCCAAGAGTTATAGGCTGCTGTGAGCTGTGATGCCACGGCACTCTACCCAGGGAGACATAGACTCTGTCTCAAAAAAAAAACAAACAAAATTATCTACTGGAACTGTATAAGTCCCAAAACTTCCTAAATGTTAAAAGTCATAATTTTTATTTTATGTAAGTAGTATTAGAGCTTGTTTGCTTCATAGTTATTGACCTCATAGAGTCATCTTGAGTACTTGTGTTCATTTTTGTTTAAGCAAAAGAAGGTACTGGGGTACTAAATTATGACACCTCTAGAAGAAGACAAAAGTCTATATTTGAGTTCTCTCTTTGCTGCTTTAGATGGAACAAGAAAGAATTCTGCTTGCTTTGTGAGGCTCCAGGAAATTTAGTCATACTGATAGAATATTTTCTGAGGCTTTGCTAAATACCAGAAATAGATTTGGGTAAGAAGTCCTTTGCTTCTACAGAGTATCTAGTGTAAGGAAGAACTGGGTGGGTGATGGATGGCCTTTCTGTGCCCATCAGCCCTCTTTAATCCACAGAAGTTACTGCAAACTATAGTAATGTCAGACTAATCATCCAGCAGTGATCTTTAGACATGGGAGTGAGATAATCAGAGTTGCGAGATGAATAGGAATGATTGCACTACCTTTAAAAGAAATCTAACCCGGGCATAGTGGTGCACTCCTATTGGGCAGACAGAGATCTAGCTGTACAACTCAGTGAGTAGACATTTTCTAATTAAATAGATCGTAGCTGCTGGCTTTGGAAACATATGAAGGAAGGCTCGGTGCCTATAGCTCAGTGGTTAGGACGCCAGTCACATGCACAAGGGCTGGCAGGTTCGAACCTGGCCTGGGCCTGCTAAACAACAATAACAACTACAACAAAAAAATAGCTGGGTGTTGTGGCAGGAGCCTGTAGTCCCAGCTACTTGGGAGCCTGAGGCAAGAGAATCACTTAAGCCCAAGAGTTTGAGGTTGCTGTGACCTGTGATGCTACGGCACTCTACCCAGGGCGACAGTTTGAGATCTCACTCTGTCTCAAAAAAAAAAGAAGAAGAAAGACTCTTAAGATAAATTTTACAGTGGTTGGGTGTCGTGGCTTACACTTGTAATCTAGCACTTTGGGAGAGTGAGGTCAGACGATACTTGAGCTTAGGAGTTTGAGACCAGCCTGAGCAAGAGCAAAATCTTGTCTCTACAAAAAAATAGAATTAACTGTGGTAACACACACCTATACTCCCAGCTACTCAAGAGGCAGTGGCATTAGGATTGCTTGAGCCAAGAGATTGAGGTTATAGTCAACTATTATGATGCCACTGCACAATTTTTTGAAACTGCTATTAGTACCATCATATTTGGGGGCGGCACCTGTGACTCAGTGAGTAGGACACTGGCCCTCATAGAACGAGGGTGGCAGGTTTGAATCTGACCCTGGCCAAACTGCAACAAAAAATAGCGGGGCATTGTGGCAGGCACCTGTAATCCCAGCTACTCGGGAAGCTGAGGCAAGAGAATCACCTAAGCCTAGGAGTTGGAGGTTGTTGTGAGCTGTGAGGCCACGGCACTCTACCGAGGGCAATAAAGTAAAACTCTGTTTCGAAAAAAAGAATTTATACTTTGGACTTGGCACCCATAGGACAGTGGTTATGGCACCAGCCACGTACACCAAGTGTGGCGGGTTCAAACCCGGCCCGGGCTAGCTAAACAATTGCAACAAAAAAATAGCCGCACTGTGGTGGGCGCCTGTAGTCCCAGTTACTTGGGAGGCTGAGACAAGAGACTCGCTTAATCCTAAGAGTTTGAAGTTGCTGTGAGCTATGACACCACGCACTCTACAGAGGGCGACATAGTGAGACTCTGTCTCAAAAAAAAGAACTTATACTTTGTATTTGCATTTTAACAATATAGAATTGAATAGTATACTAAAACGTTAGATTTTTTAGAACATGTGAAAACTGAACCAAGAATGGTAATGGGCACAATTTTTAAAGTTGAACAGAAGAAATTAAGGAATTTCTTTCCATGTGGACATTTGAAGATATTAATTCTCTTCTTCTAAACAGCCTGGGATTTTAGACATCTAGAATAGGTTTGGATGGAGGCACCTGTGGCTCAGTGGGTAGGGTGCCGGCTCTATATACCGAGGGTGGCAGGTTCAAACCCAGCCCCAGCCAAACTGCAACAAAAAATAGCCGAGCGTTGTGGCAGGCACCTGTAGTCCCAGCTACTTGGGAGGCTGAGGCAAGAGAATCACTTAAGCCCAGGAGTTGGAGGTTGCTGTGAGGTATGATGCCATAGCACTCTACCGAGGGCGATAAAATGAAACTCTTATCTCAAAAAAAAGATCGAATATGTTTGGAATAGTTAAGATTTGTGAATGAAGGAGGTATTGAATTGATTTTTCAACCCATTCTTTATCTTTTGGGGGTTTTTTTCCCCCCTGATAGCATAAGGATGTAGACATTGCTCTTTTCAGGTTTGGACTGATTTTTCCATATCCATTTCCTTGTTCTGAAGATATTTACTGAAATAGAATTTAAACTTATCTAAAACCTTATGAAATCCCACTACTCCCCTGGATGGTTTGGCTAAGGCTTTAGGTAGTAAAAAGGAAATATTAATTTCTGTTTTATGAGTAACAGGCCATCTATAATTAGGATTGGTTTGATTATAGTCTAGGAATAATATCCTTGGTAATGTGCTAACCTTGATACATAGACATGTGAACAGCAAGATTTACAAGAAGATTCATCAATATTTTCATGAGTCTTTAAGTTCTGGTTTAGAGGGCATAAGGGGTCCTGATGTGGTAGCTCACTCCTGTAATCCTTGCACTCTGGGAAGCTGAGGTAGGAGGTTCCCTTGAGCTCGGGAGTTCTCCACCAGCCTCAGCAAGAGCAAAACCTCGTCTCTACTAAAAATAGATAAATGAGCCAAGTGTTGCGGCAGGCACCTGTAATCCCAGGTACTCGGAAAGGCTGAGGCAAGAGGATGACTTGAACCCAAGAATTTGAGATTGCTGTGAACTAATTGGCCACAGCACTCTATGGAGGCCAACTAATGTGAGACTCTGTCTCAAAAAAGGAATAAATAAAAGTTGTAATTCCTCTTACAGATGATGTCAAGAACATTCTCTGCCAAAATTACCTTTTCTTCTGTTTCACTTTGATGCTTATGCTTGCGTAACAGTGGTGCATGCTCTGATGGGAGAAGGAAGCTTAAACTGTAAATTGAAGGACTTTGGTCAGCAAGGACTTCCTAAGGAGATATACATTACATTAGGATTAATGTTACTCACTAAAAGAAAACTGGATAGATTCATAGCTGTGAAAAATACCTGGTTGATGATTGAAAAGCCATTTTGGTTTGGAGATATTCTTTCTTTTTTTTTTTTCTTGAAACCTACAGAAATCTACTGGAATAAGATTAGGTTCCAAATTGAGAATGAGAATGATTATAATCTTCAGGTTGCCCTGGATTTTCAGACACTAGCTGAAAACTCATTTACTAATTAAGTTCCTGTGGTTTGGGGGTTGCTTTCTCCCCATTCTGGATATTAATATAATGATTTGCACCCAGTATGGAGGAGGTAGAAGGTGGTTAGATGTTTGTGAGAGTTAGTATACAGTACTTTACATTAGATTTATTGTTTTCTTTTTCCCTGATTGGCAGGAATATATGGTTTACAGGAAGCACACCTATATGAGGCTTGATGGCTCATCCAAGATCTCAGAAAGGCGGGACATGGTTGCTGATTTTCAGAACAGGTAATATTAATGGAAATTATAAAAATTCTTATTTTGATATTTCTTTAGTATCAGAAACGGTGGATTTAAAAGAAATACCAAGACATCTCAGGTTGTTAAATAATTACAATTCCTACCATTTTAAGAGGTTGCTAATTCTACTTCTATCTAAGTGATTTAGTTCTATGTGTCAGAGAGAAAGTGAGTTCTGAAAAAAGCCCATAAGGCTATATTCCTAATTGTTAACAATAGCCCTTTCTGGGGTATTGATTTTTAGTTTATTTCTGTGTTTCATTTGTGTGAGTTTAAGGAAATACACCTTTCTTTTTCTTGCCTTCATTCCAGCATGGAAGCAGTACAGTGCAGTATAACAATTTGCAGTTGTGCTGATCTTTGTTCAATTGGCAGCTCTCAGCCAACAGTACCTCTCCCACCTGCTAATGATCCTGTGAAATTTCTTTCCTCTTTTTTTTTTTTTTTGAGAGTCTCACTTTTTTGCCTTTGGTAGATTGCTATGGTGTCATAGCTCATAGCAACCCCAGACTCCTGGGCTGAAGTGATTGTCTTGCCTCAGCCTCCCAGGTAGCTGGGACTACAGGCACCCACCACAACACCCAGCTATTTTTAGAGACAGGGTCTTGCTGTAGCTCAGGCTGTTCTCAAAACTGTGAGCTCAAGGTAGTCCATCCACCTCAGCCTTCCAGAGTTCAAGGATTATAGGCATGAGCCACCATGCCTGGCCTTCTATGAAATTTCTAATACAATCTACTGGTTGCTAATGCTTTATGGAGCTGTAATTATTCTGACTGCAGGTTCTCTTTCTAGTAACCAGAGTCTTGTTATTCCTTTTACCTAAGGAGAAAGCCAACCTCCACTATGTTGTTTGTTTTTTTTTAAGAGGAAAGGCTTTATTCACCAGCTGGGAGCTTACGGCATAGAATTCCAAATGGCTGCGCTCCCCGACTGGCTTGGTCTTTCCGTTTTTATCGACAGTCAAAAAGTTCTACCCCACAGGTACCTTTCTTATTGGCCGGTTTGAATCAAGTGGGAGATGCTATTCCAGCCCCTATAGAACTACAGTATTTCATGGAACTTGGAAATTTCCAAGTTCCAGGAAGTTAAGTTTACAAATTCCTAAGTGCTGAGTCACCATGGAGAGGCCCCTGCAAGTGTATGCTTGTGGTCTCCTTGCACTATTTTTTTTTTTTTTTTTGCAGTTTCTGGCTGAGGCTGGGTTTGAACCCACCACCTCTGGCCAATGGGGCCAACGCCCTACCCCTTTGAGCCACAGGAGCCGCCCTTTTTTTTTTTTTGAGACAGAGTCTCATTATATCGCACTTTGTAGAGTGTTATGACATCACAGCTCACAGCAACCTCAAACTCTTGGGCTTAAGCGATTCTTTTGCCTCAGTCTCCCAAGTAGCTGGGACTGCAGGCGCCTGCCACAATGCCCAACTATTTTTTGGTTGCAGTTGTCATTGTTATTTAGCAGTCCCACGCTGGACTCGAACTCCCCACCTTTGGTGTATGTGCCTGGTGCCCTAACCACTGAGCTACGGAAGCCAAGCATCCAATCTCCACTATCAGATGTGCTGCACTCCGTCCTTCATTTTCTTCCATAGACTTGGAAAATTGGGGAATCGTGGTTGTAAATTAGAACAGTTTTGACTTTCTGGCCTTTAATTTTTTGACTGATTAGGTTTTTTTTAATTTTTGGGTTTTTTTTGTTTGTTTGGTTTTTTTTTTGAGACAGAGTCTCACTTTGTTACCGTTGACAGAGTGTGTGGCGTCTTAGCTCACAGCAACCTCAAATTCTTGGGTTTAAGGGATTTTCTGGCATCAGCCTCCCAAGTAGCTGGGACTACAGGCGCCCACCACAACACCTGGCTATTTTGTTGTTGTTGTTGTAGTTGTCCTTGTTGTTTAGCAGGTAGGGGTCGGGTTTGAACCCACCAGCTCTGGTGTATGTGGCCAGTGCCCTAACCACAGCTACAGGCTCTGAACCAGCCTGTTAATATTTCACTTTTGAATTCTTAGGGAGAAAATTAAGCATATAGCCTTTTATATTTAGATTACAATTTTTAATTTGTTTAAAGCATTGCAATTTTCTTTTTCTTGAGACAGAGTCTCACTTTGTTACCCTTGGTAAAGTGCTGTGGTGTCATACTTCACAGCACCCTCAAACTCTTTAGCTCACAAGATCCTCTTGCATCAGCCTCCTGAATAGCTGGGACTACTAAGGACTGCTCAGGGTATTTTTAGAGACAGGATCTTGCTTTTGCTCAGGCTGGTCTTGAATCCTGAGCTCAAGCAATCAACCTGAGGTGACCTCCCAGAGTGCCGTGATTACAGGTGTGAGCCACCTCGCCCAGCCCAGCATTCCACTTCTAAAGAATGGTTTAATTCAGATGTAAAATAATTTAGGATAAGATATGTTCATAATTCAAGAAAGAATGCACTGGACCAGAGTAGTGGCTCAATCCTGTAATCCTAGCACTCTAGGAGGCCAAGGCCCATTGATTGCTTGACCCCGTCTGTAAAAATAGCTAGGCATAGTAGCAGATGCCTATAGTCCCAGTTATTTGGGAGGCTGAGACAAGAGGATCACTTGAGACCAGGAGTTTGAGGTTGCTGTAAGCTCTGACACTAGGGCACTCTACCCAGAACAACATAATGAAATTCTGTCTAAAAATAAAGAAAGAAAAGAAAAGAAAGAATGCCCTCTGAGAATTGAGCTACTGGGCTATCCTTTATGATGCAGCATGGGAGGTAAAGTGGCACCTCTGTAGATTACCACCTCCCTACTGCGGCCTCCTCCTTAAGTTGACCTATCTTTTTTTGTTTGTTTTTTACTTTGAGTCAGACTCACTTTGTTGCCCAGGCTAGAGTGAGATGTCAGCCTAGCTCATAGCAGCCTCAGACTCCTGGATTCAAGTAATCCTCCTGCCTCAGCCTCCAAAGTAGCTGGGACTTCAGGCTCCTGTAACAATTCCCAACTAGTTTTTCTGTCTTTAGTAGAGACAAAGCCTCACTCTTGCTCAAGATGGTCTTGAACTCCTGGGCTCAAGCAATCCTCCTGCCTTGGCCTCCTAGAGTGCTGGGATTATTGAATTGGCCACCACACCTGGCCAAGCTGACCTAATTTTCAGACTGGACATGTACCACATGTACTTAGCAGAACAGTAGGCCTAGTTCCTTATGTTGACCACCTCTATATGTTCACCAATTTGTTTTTTTTGAGACAGAGCCTCAAGCTGTCACCCTGGATAGAGTGCTGTGACATCACAGCTCACAGCAACCTCCAATTCCTGGGCTCAAGCGAGTCTTCTGCCTCTGCCTCTCAAGTAGCTGGGACTACAGGCGCCCGCCACAACGCCTGGCCATTTTTTGGTTGCAGCCGTCATTGTTGTTTGGCGGGCCCGGGCTGGATTCGAACCCGCCAGCTCAGGTGTACGTGGCTAGAGCCTTAGCCCATTGAGCCACAGGCGCCGAGCCTCTTTTTTTTTTTTTTAAGATGGAGTCTTGGGTGGCACCTGTGACTCAGTGAGTAGGGCACCGGCCCCATATACCGAGGGTGGCGGGTTCAAACCCGGCCCCGGCCAAACTGCAACAAAAAAATAGCTGGGCATTGTGGCGGGCACCTGTAGTCCAGGTACTCGGAAGGCTGAGACAAGAGAATCCCCTAAGCTCAGGAGCTGGAGGTTGCTGTGAACTGTGAAGCCATGGCACTCTACCAAAGGCAACAAAGTGAGACTCTGTCTCAAAAAAAAAAGATGGAGTCTTGGGCGGCGCCTGTGGCTCAGTGAGCAGGGCGCTGACCCCATGTGCCGGAGGTGGCGGGTTCAAACCCAGCCCCAGCCAAAAACTGCAAAAAAAAAAACAAAAGATGGAGTCTTATTGTAGCCTTCTGTAGAGTGCGGTGGCATCATAGCTCACAGCAACCTTAAACTTTTGGGCTCAAGTGATTCTCTTGCCTCAGCCTCCCAGGTAGCTGGGGCTATAGATGCCTGCCACAATGCCCGGCTATTTTTAGAGACGAGGTCTTGCTCTGGCTCAGGTTGGTCTTGAACCTATGAGCTCAACCCGTCCACCCACCTCAGCCTCCCAGAGTGCTAGGATTATAGGCATGAGCCACCGCACCTATACCTGGAAGTAGTAATTTTATTTATTTATTTATTTCGAGACAGAGTCTCAAGCTATCACCCTCGATAGACTGCTGTGGTGTCAGAGCTCATAGCAACCTCAAACTCTTGGGCTTACGCGATTCACTTGCCTCAGCCTCCCGAGTAACTGGGACTACAGGTGCCCACCACAATGCCCGGCTATTTTTTGGTTGCAATTATCATTGTTTAGCAGGCCCAGGCCAGGTTGATGTATGTGGCTGGCACCCTACTCACGGAGCTGCAGGCGCCAAGCCCAGAAGTAGTAATTTTCTAGCAGCTTTTTGCCAA
>CAUYRH010048056.1:0-22596 GCA_963574655.1 Perodicticus potto | reverse complement strand
ATTCTGAGTCTGCGGACACGGTTAGGGCTGTGCCACTGAGTGACTTGAAAACGAGGGGAGTCACTGTGGTCCCAGTGACTCGGGAGGCTGGTGCAGGAGGATCGCTGGAGCCCTGGAGTTTGAGGTTACAGCGAGCTGTGATCACACCACACTCCACTCTTGCCTGGGCAAAGCAAGATCCTCTCTCTTTGAAAAACAAAAAAGAAAAAGAACCTTCCTGAGTCCCCTTCCTGGCTCAGTTTACGAGGCACTCCCAGCTTTGCTGACTCTCACAATCCATCTTTTCCTGGCTTTAGGATACACACTTTCCACATGCACGCTACACCTGACAGGTCTTAGCAGTACGTGTAGTTCAATTGGAGGGAATTTTTTCTTTCTTGAGTATTACATGAAATGACAGTCATAAGAAATGATATTTTCTGGGGCGGCGCCTGTAGCTCAGCGAGTAGGGCGCCAGCCCCATATACCGAGGGTGGCAGGTTCAAACCCGGCCCCGGCCAAACTCCTACAACAACAACAACAAAAAAACTAGCCGGGCATTGTGGCGGGTGCCTGTAGTCCCAGCTACTTGGGAGGCTGAGGCAAGAGAATCGCTTAAGCCCAGGAATTGGAGGTTGCTGTGAGCTGTGACACCACAGCACTCTATCCAGGGTGATAAAGTGAGACTCTGTCTCTACACACACACACACACAAAAGAAGTGATATTTTCCAATCAATGAAATACGCTTATTGTTAATTTTACTTTAGTATGAAAAACACAGAAACTCCAAGTACTTACATCGATTAGGTCTGAGAGATCATGAATGTAATACTTGAAAACTGAGGCGTTGGTTGCTTCCAGTGTCAGAAGATACTCGTTACGTGCCTTGATTGATTTGAGCTTATTTTCTGAATATTTTGCTTGCCTCTGAAATGAAGAAGACCCAGGCATTGGGAAAGAAAGCAAATCTTTTCAAACAAGACAGGAAAACATCCATGAAGTCTTATTCATCTAAACAATTTATTTCACATATACAAATGACCATCGAAGTCCTTTGCCAAAAGTACATTTCTAATCTGATTTAAGCAGCAAACTAAAACTACCAGCTTTGGGGAATAACAACTGTGTATTTGGGTTGGGCTTCAGGCCCATTTGCAGTGAAATCTCTCTGCTAATATTCAAGTTCCCCACACTGTGTATTGAATACTTGGTGTCACCACTAAATGACGTCCAGCTGTTAGGACACGATTTTCACATTTCTTAGGCATTTTTCACTCCCAGGGGAGGAAATGCGTGTCCGTGTACATTGACTCACAGTGTGCGGGTACCCTCCGTCACCTCGGGCTTCTTTGTATTTTCTTCTCGATTGAGAACAGAAAGCTCCGTGCTGTCTCCCCACTCACCTTCTCCTTCATCTTCTCGATCTTCTTCACGGAGCTGCGCCGCTGATGTCGCTCCTCCAGCCTCATGTGGAGCACGGGGTCCCCAGACCTCCCGATTTGCTTTTCCTCCTGTTTCTCGGCCTCTTTCAACTTGCTCTCTGCACTGATGCTCTCCGAGTGATACATGTGGTAAGTCTTCATCACCTGTGGAAAAGCAACCCTGAGCTGTTACAAGGGGTCTCCCGTGACTTAGGGCGTGAGTGGGAACCTCTGCAGGGCATGCGTGCTCCAGACAGCAGCTTCTGCTGGTGGGGAACGGGTGAAGGGTGACCCAGCACGTCTACACAAAGCAAACAAATATGCAAATTCACCTGCAAGGACAAGGCATTCAGGGGACAGGCTTGGATGAAAAAATGATTTACCGAGTCTTATGCAGACCTCTCAATGTCCCTGGGAAATTGTCATAAGCTCGTAAGTGTTCCTGTAATGTCTCCTCCATTTTATTAATTTGCAGGAAAAACCATTTACTCGTGTATCAGTGTTATCCCAACCAAAACTCCACATAAGTACAGTCCTTATTAAAGGCTTTTTTTGGATAAAATAAAACTATCAAGGTTCATACAGTTTTATTTTTTAAAATGTTGTGTTTTGGACCAGAGAGTAATACTTTATAGTCAATGTAGAAAACATATGATATGAGAAAGAAATAAAAAAGAAGGGAAGGAAGGAAGGAGACAGAGAAAGAAAACCACTTAAGGTTGTGGTACAGAGCTCTCCCTCTGGGCTTTGGCCCTCTGCCTGCGCCCGGGGAGCCTGTTTGCGTCGACTGACCAGAGTCCGCGAATTCTCTGCTCCAATCCCGTCTGACCTTCCCCCACCCCTGCTTTCTGTTCTTTGAAAACGCTAAGAATAATGTCCCTGCATCAGTTTTTACTAGAGCCAATCACCTGTCATGCCTGGAACAGGGATGACAGGTCATACCCAGATTGCCCCTAGCCCCAATAATCACGAAGTGCACATCTATTAAAAAAATGGGAGCCGTTGGGTAAAAGCTCATGAACTCAAGGAGTACAACAGACATTTCACAGGAACTGACTGGGCTCCAGAAACGACCGCATCATCACTTGTGGGGCAGACCGCAATGCCTGTGTCTGGAGTCAGAAAGATGGTGTCTGGTGGCCAACCCTGGTGATCCTGAGAACTAATCGCACAGCCACTTTGAGGAGGTGGTCCCCTTAGAGAACAAGTTTGCTGTGGGAAGTGGAGCACGACTCGTCTCTGTTAGTTACTTCGAGTCTGAAAATGACTGGTGGGTAAGCAAACACATTAAAAAGGGGATTCGCTCCACAGTCCTCGGCTTGGACTGGCCTCCCAACAATGTTCTGCTGGCAGCGGGATCATGTGACTTCAAATGCACAGTGTTTTCTGCCTGTATTAAAGAAGTGGATGCAAAGCCTGCTGTGCACCATGGGGCAGCCAGGTGCCTTCTGGTCAGCTGATGTCAGACTTTGGGGGCAGTTGCACAGGACGCTGGGTCTGGGGGGTCAGCTTCTCCGCCTGGCCTGGTCAGTCACGACAGCACCGAGTCTGTTGTCAAGGCCTCAAAAAGTGCACAGGTCCCAACTCTGAAAACAGAGCTCCTGCCACTGCTGAGCGTATCATTCGTTTCAGAGAATAGAGTTGTGGCTGTGGGCCATGACTGCTGCCCCATGCTTTTTAATTGCGATGACCGCACTGCTTGACCTTTGTGTCCAAGTTAGCCATTCCAAAACAGAGCATCCAGCGCACTATGTCTGCCATGGAAGGTTCCCAAACATGGATAAGAGGGCCACAGCTGAGGACGGCAGGGCAGCCCCGGAGATGCTGTACCAGAATAGCATCACTCACTGTCTATTTATGAGGTGGACAAGCAAGATTGTCGCAAATTTTGCACTACCGGCATCGATGGCGCCCTGACCTTAGAATCTCTATCCAGGGCCTCTGGATAATGTGAAACTGAGTGAGCCTTTGCCATCCAGCACGACAAACAGTAGCTGACCGCAGCTCTGCCATTGGATGGAGAGGAAAGCCGGCCCTAAGGGAAACGTACATTGTGCAAATATTGTGCGGTTTTGTTTGAGTATAACATTGGTGAAAGTATTGGTTTTTGTAAAGCAGCAGTGATTTTTTTTGGGGGGGGGGCTACTTCATTCCATTCTTGACCAAAGCTTCTCTTTAAGTCGTTTATTATGGAGAATTGTCACACTAACTTAAAGGAAAGGGTGAGGGAGATATGTAAATTTGTCCAGTAGAAAATTAAATGAAAATACTGAAAAAAAAAAAAAAAGAAGATTGTGGTATAGAGGTCGGGCGTTGTGCTCACGCCTGTAATACCACCACTCTCGGAGGCCGAGGTGGGTGCGTCACTTGAGCTCAGGAGTTCGAGACCAGCCTGAGCAAAAGCGAGACCTCAACTCTACAAAAATGGAAAAACTAGCTGGGTGTTGTGGCAGGTGTAGCTCTGGCTGCTGTAGTCCCAGCTGCTCAGGAGGCTGAGGCAAGAGGATCCTCTGAGCCCAGGAGTTTGAGGTTGCTGTGAGCTATGACGCCACAGCGCTCTACCCAGGGCGATGTAGTAAAACTCTGTCTCAAAAAGAAAAAAAAAAGATTGTGGTATACAGTCTTCCAGTCTTTTTCTTATGAAAACACACTCATTTTAAAATGCCATAAATTCTTTAAAAAATTTGGATTATCCTGTATTTATAATTTCTAAAGTCCCCTTTAACTTAATATTATCAAAACATTTTCTTATATCATTAAATATTCCTCTAAAACATAATTTTAAGGGCTGGATGATATTTTTTATATGACTATGACATAATTTACCTAATTCTCTATTGCTGGAAATTTTATACTATTTCAACTACTTGCTTTATAAAGTTGTGTTGAAAACCCTTGATGTATATCTTGTTTCTTTTTCCTAGAAATGACAAATATAATTTAGATTTTAATACATTTAGGAATATAAAAATAATAAAAATTTTATAATGTATTCTTTCAATGTGCATTGTAAACTTATATAATGAATCATTTAAAACAAAGTATTAATAATTTAGGTTGCATTAGTGTTCAATGGGTTTACGCACAAATATTGTGCCATACTACATATTTCCTAGGCTAAATTTCCAGAGGTAGAATCACAAGCTATGAGACTATGCACATTTTTGAAACTTAGAAATGTATTGCCAATTTTACACTCTGCTAATCAAAACAAACAGACTGATCTAGAGAGTTGCTACTGAAAGTACTTTAGATAAAATGAGTGCCTAATATATGGTTTCTCAAATAATGATATGCGTTCATTATTTATTCTTATCAGAACATCCATAAACCTATATATAATCTCCATGTTCTTAGGTACAGGAGAATAACAGCCACAAATTTTTCAGAGATTTTATCTGAAAAATCACAGATTTCCAGTATACTCTTTCTCAGCCACAGAAGACTTATCTTACTTCACTGTAAATAACTACAAGTTATTCAGAGCCGACTTCATAACTAAGATGTAGTTGTTAAGAAGTTGAGAGTAATGTAACATTTTTCAAGTAATGAACTTGATTTTTCTTATTGAGAAGGATGAGTTTTAAAAGGGTTTGAGGCCTGGAAGTGTCACTGGGGTCAATCCGTCTACTTAGGTTAGAGCAGTGACATCCATCTCTGTTTCCGTAGGTCCTTCATAAAAGGTAAACAATTGGCATTTTCTTATGGTTCAACTCAACACATGTCCTCAAGATGACTATTTGGAAGAATAATAAAACATGGGATTAATGAAGGGCCTTTACTCATTTTCATAAAATGTGATGATGTCTTTCCTTAAGAATGTAAGCCGGTCGATCACGCCAAAGGCACTGCGAACATGAACAAAGCAGGGCTGGACCACAAAGCGCTGGCAGACGTTTCAGAGCCGTACACAAGTGGACGGTTGTCTGTTTTTAGGAATTATCGAGCCTACCTGGGGGAGTCTGGTTGGCTACTCCAGTTTAAAAGAAAAATAAAGCGTCATTACAAAGCAGCTGGGCAGCGGGGGCATGAGGAGGGCCACGTCTGCAGCTGGGCAGACAGAGGTCGGCGCTCGGCTACACACCTTCATTTATTTCTAGGCTTGGCCCTGTTTATAAGCCCTGCCCGGAGCAAACCCGCAAACCATTTGGGTCCTGGTTCCGGTTACATCTTAGAATGAGAGGGTGTAAAAAGCCCAGCTCCCTCTCTCTCTCAGATGGCTGTATTCTTGCTAATAGATAGGAAGGAAGAAGTGAGATTGCGTGACTATCATTGTGCTTGGATAAAAGGCATCCCAGACAGTCCTGGGTGTTTGAGAAATATTGATTTTTAAATACATCACAGAAACAAGACCTGAACTCTTGGTTCCTGCTTTGCTCGGGTACTGAGGACTTGGATAATCAGGAAATTTCCACAAACTAAGCCTGAGTATAAGAGCAAACAGACTGAGCTGCCTGCCCACGGGTGCTCCTGTAAGTCACCTCGCCTGGGAGGAGAGTCAGAGGGGCTGCAGGTGTCTCATCCGAGGTGGCTCAGCCCGACAGCAGAGCTGAGTGTCATGCCGAGCATGCTGAGCAGAGCATCCTCCACCTAGTTCAGGGGTAATTCCCACAAAATACATTTCTTTGTTCAGTTTTCCAATCTGACTTAGGGTGCCCACTATTCTCTGAAACGTGAACACTTCTGAGGAGTGAGCTTTAAAAGTCGGGGAGAAAAAAGCTAAAAGCTTTTCGAGAATTCTAATTGCAGATAATGAATGCAAGTACAAACTGCATTATTTAAAATGTAAGCTGTTGACAGAAGTCAAATGTGTTTTGTATTTAAAAGAACAGTTCTCTTTTCTCAGAAAAGTAAAAGAAAGCTTTTTTTTTTTTTTTTAAAGGTGCATTTTGAGTACACACTGCAAAGAAAATACCAGCTCTTCCATCTGCGGGACACAAACACAAGCCTTTGCAGCCAAATGAGGGCACAGCTGTATTTCTGTCTAAATGTACTTTTGTGGTGTTTTCCTACCTGAATTCTAAAACATAATTCTGCATCCAACACACTCAATTTATCTTTCTTGTCCCGTCTTTCCTCAGTTGCAGGAAACACCACATTGTGGATTTCTCCATGAGATCGGGATTTCCTATATAATGACTTTTATACAGCTGTTAATATGTCTTTTCCTTTCTGTCAGGTGTATATCATACATCTGACACTACTCTTGTACTTCAAGTCAAAATAATTTGCCAGGCGTAGTGGCTCACGCCTGTAATCGCAGGACTTTGGGAGGCTGAGGCAGGAGGATCACATGAACCCAGGAGTTGGACGTTAGAGTCAGCTATGATTGTGCCATGACCCTCCAGCCTGGGTGACAGAGCAAGACCCTATCCTTAAAAAAAAAAACCAAAAAATCAAAACAATTAAAATACCTGTAGTAAATTTCAACACCCAATGTGGAGAAATCATTACGCATCTGAAGATGATATCTGTGTTGAAAACCAGTGGATGAAGGTGATCATTTTTACTGTTTAACCCCTGGCTCAGAAGTTAGAAGACCTGGGTCCCAGAACGGGTCCACCAATCCCTGGATGGGGGGAAGTCACTGCCGCTGCTTACCCGGTAGAAGTCGAAGACACCAGACTGTGAGTCCCCGTGGGTGTGTTTAACTCATACTTCACCCAGCACTGTGTACCTGTGTATCTATGTATACAACACAGACAGCGCTACCAATACAGATACGTATAATAAATAAATGAATGTCCATGAGGTCTGACAATTAAGTTTGCAAACTCATCCTAGAAAAAGTGCTGCATACCTCACTGCTGAATATCACTACGGTCACTTTCAAAGTACTCCCCTTGGGAAGCTGTGCCCCGATACCAGCTCCTCATCCATCATTCAAAGCAATTTTAGAACTCTTTTCTCTGGAATGGCCATCAGAGCTCTTGTTGGCCCCAGATATCTTGAATGTCACCAAAATGTCTTCCTTTCAATGGTTCTTTTATCTTCAGGTAAAGAAAAAAGTCATTGTGGGCCAGATCAGGTGAGTCGAGAGGGCGTCCCAAAACAGTTATTTGGTTACTGGCTATAAACGCCCTCACGGAGTGCCATGTGAGCTGGTGCATTGTCATGATGCAAGAGTCATGAGTTACTAGGGAAAATTTAGGTCATGTTTGTCTAACTTTTTCCACGCAGGCTTTTTAGCACTTCCAAATAATAAACTTGGGGCCACTGTTTGTCCAGTTGGTACAAACTCATAATGAACTATCCCTCTGACATCAAAAAGGGTCAGAGACATCAACTTGCCTCTTGATTGGGACTGATGGAACTTTTTGGGTTGTGGAGAACTGGCTGATTCCACTTTGGTGCACCCATGTTTCGTTGTCAGAGATAACATGGCCCCGAGTATGGTCTCGCCTCACCAAGAGGTCTTGGCAAACTTTGACTCTTTTGCTTTTGTTCACTGTGAGTTTTTTCAGGACCTTTTTTGCACACACCTTTCTCATGCCGAGATTTTCAGTTAAGATTTTCCCAGCTGTTTCTCTATTGAAGAAGAGAATATTTATTTGGTCTGCTGTGCTTCTCATAGTCGACCGACTATTCCAGTGCGTGATTCAATGAATATTTGCTAAGTTTTCACCAGTTGTGCTTGTTACTAGCCGCTCTGACCTCGCTCCATCAGTGACACTTTCTCCCCCCTCAGAAAAATGATTCATCCATTTGTACACTGCTGCTTTCTTCACGATACTAGCCCCATAAACTTGGACTAACGTATCCTTGATTTCATGTCCACTCGTGACCACTTTAACAAGAAATTTAATGTCTATTTGTTGCTCAATTCAAGTTCTGACACTCTTGCGATGGTACGCAAAAACACACAATAACAATAATGAACGCCACTCCGCAAGACACTGCCACATGTCCACACAAACACAGCTGTGAGACACTGATAAAGACTCAGATGTACCCAGGTTAAAAAACCCCCTGGAGCTGTTTGTACAGTGCTGGCGTTGTAAGCCTGGTGGCAAGAGCTTGAATGTAATTGTCAGACCTCACATGAACTTAGTCTATCAAGCATTATGTTTTCTATATGCTAAACATTATTCTATGCATTTTACAAATAGTAATTTATTTAATTCTTCTAGGAACTCTTATGAGGTAGGTATGTTTAATCGCCCTATCACAGTTAAGAAAATAAGCTTAGAGAGGTTAAGCAACTTTCCCAAGGTTGCACAGCTGATAGGGGAAGGGCTGGACCCAAGGCCGGAACCCTGGCGGTCTGGCTTCCCGGTAGGTGTGGTGTTCTGCTTTGTCGCGACCTTTGAAAAGTCTAGTGTATACAACCGGAAGGCCTCTTTGTGTACGGAATGCAGTTACTTTTGGTTGTATGTAGGAATGGAGGAAAAGAGAGGATAAGAGATAATCATTTATTTATTTGACATCTGCCGAGTGCTTACAATGTGTAAGGCTCTGATAGGTATAAAAACATAGACTTGGTTCCCATCTTCTAAGAGTTTAAAATTTTGGAGACTTAAAAATGGGCTTAGATATTCTGATGGGGATAGATGGGCAAAGGCACAAGGAGCAATGGGGGACACACAGGAGAGGTGGGGGTGAGCAGACCAAGGTGGGCAAGAAGGGGGTCCAGGGAAGAGCTTAGAAAGTGGACGGTCTGGTCACTGAGCTGCAGGGTATGACTGGATGTCACAGGTCAGATCAGGAGGAGAGCCCCGAAATGCCAGCTGTATTGTACAGGGGTCTGTACACCCAGGGAGGTGCAGACAGGGGTCGAGGCAGTGTCTTAGTAATAATCTGATGAAGACACGCAGGATGGCTGGGGGTGTGAAGTGACTTCATCTAGGGTGGAAGGAGAGGGGCCGGAAAATAAGAAAAAGACGATGCAGTGACAGTGACAGGGCCTGTTCTCTGCTGTCATGCTCTTTGACCTTTTCTTAAACGTGACACATTTTCCTCACCATGGAGTTCAGACTGGTCTGGACACCTGTGCAGGCCCGTCTTTGCCTCCCACCCTGCATCAGTCACTAGGGCTCCCTGCCAGGAAATTTGCACTTTCCTGCTGCCGGGGGTGCCTCGCCTGGTAGCACCTGACTCGTCCACCACGACAAGCTCAAATTGCACCTGCCACTACGTGTGTCCTGCTCCCCTGCCAGAGCCACGTTCTTCTCCGGACAGTCGGCCAAGACAAGTACTTATAGCATGTCGGACTCTGCCAGGTATCACAGACACTGTGTCCCACCCAGCACTGCGGGCTGCTCTGTGGGGTCAGCTGGGCAGCCACCACATCTTACCTTGACACTGCCTTATGTACAGAAGGAGCACAATAGACATTGGGTGAGAAACACACGACATGGGACCCCTGCACAGGCCGCTTGTCATGCATGTGTCCCTTTAACAAATATTTATCAAACAGCTACTGTGCGCCTGGCATCACCATTCCTTACCCCCAGCATCCAAAATAGCACCCCTAATGTGTACTTCGGATTGGACTAGCTGGATGACGAATGTGTTGTTCTAAATCATTTGTGAAATATCATTAATGTTAGAATTTATGGCCCCTCAAAAAATGTGATGAGGTGGTGTGGGGAGAGGGGTATGAAAAGCAATCCGTTAGTGACGGCGTCTCCCGACCCCTCGGCTCCAGCTCCACTGAATCCACCCACCACCGGGAGCTCTTCGGAGAAACTGCTTCTGGCTTCCTTAATTGTCAACAACCTAAGATAAAGATCTATTTTCTGCAATCAATACAGGCCAGGCCTCTGATTGTAACAAAGTTTCTGCAAGTGCCAGGCTGACAAATGCAATAGGGTGGCGTACGGCCTTGGAAGTCCTTTCCCATTATTTCCCAAAAGCTCTCAAGTTCATGGGAAAAGCAGTGCCAGTGCCACCAGGGCACCCTCAGCTGCAGGGAGCCTGGAGGCTCCGTTCCTCTGTGGAGGTCGTGGCCTCTGCTCGCCATACTCTGTCCCTGGGGGCTCACCCCAGACAGGGACAGGACCCCTCTGAGAAAGCAGCAGCTCTGTGCCACCATCCTCACCCCTGTAATTTCAGCAGCCTGGCTGATGAATGCAGCTTCTGACACCAGGCAGACCTGGACTGGAGTTTCCTAACTCGCCTGAGCCCCAGGTCCTCCAAGGTGAAGGGGATCAAATGACAGGATGCAGGTAAGCACACAGCAGGGGGCGGGGCCTCAGTCCTGACAGCTCCTGGGTGTGACTAGAAGGGCCCAGGCTTTGGGCCTCACCTCCAGGTTCTCAGCAGACAGGTACAGGTCTCCCAAGGGCAAAGCAGCTGGGAGAGCTGCGGCACAACAGAGCAGGCCAGTGGGGCCTGTTCCATTCTTCTACGTGCAGAGCCGGGTCAGCCCAGACTCTTCAAAGCTAACATGATGTGCCCGTGAGGAAGGCTGAGGTCCTAGGAGGTGGCTGCATAGCTACCGACATGCCCATAGTGCGGGTCACCCTAATTTGCATTTAGCCTATTTCCAATGCACATCTTATAAAAAGCAGGCTTTTCAGCATAGTTGACAGTCACTGTGGGTGCACTGCACACTGACTATAGCCACTCAGTCACCAGACTGCCATCAAACTGCCACAAGTCCACACGCCAAACACTGAGCCAGGCCTTGGGACTGGAGGTGAAAGACTCAGTTCTTATGTAGCAGAGAAGACACAGGGCAAGCCCACTCTCAC
This sequence comes from Perodicticus potto, assembly GCA_963574655.1. NCBI lineage: Eukaryota > Metazoa > Chordata > Mammalia > Primates > Lorisidae > Perodicticus > Perodicticus potto. The sequence continues at coordinate 11,500 of CAUYRH010048056.1, read as the reverse complement.
GGCAGCACACAGGGTGGTTCTATGTGAATGTGGGGTCGGGTGGTAGAGGACTTCAGGGCGGGCTGAGTGAGGGCTAAGTGAAGGACTCCCAGGCACAGATGCATCCGTTAGAGGTGGGGGTCTCGCTATGTTGCCCAGGCTGGATGCCTAGGATCAGGCTGTCCTCCTGCCTTAGCCTCCCAAGTAGCTGGGACTCCATGCTGTGCCACTGGGCCTGGCCCAGGCTTCCCTTTAACCAGCTTATATTTATGTTTGAGAGCCCATTTAGGGAGAAAAGATGTGGGGGATTCATATTATTAATATAAAGAACGTAAAGGCAGGAGAAGCAAGCCTTACTAACATTGATTCTACTCAGCCCCGATACCTCCAGTGTCTCCCAGTGCCCAGCCCCACATTCCATCCCCCGTGAGACCCCTGAATCTCACTCAGCCCCGACACCTCCAGTGTCTCCCGGTGCCCAGCCCCACATTCCATCCCCCGTGAGACCCTGAATCTCACTCAGCCCCGACACCTAAAGGGTGTCTCCCGGTGCCCAGCCCCACATTCCATCCCCCGTGAGACCCCTGAATCTCACTCAGCCCCGACACCTAAAGGGGGTCTCCCGGTGCCCAGCCTCCCACATTCCCTCCCCCCACCCCTGACCTGTGAATGACACCAGAAAGTACTTTTATTCTCATCTGTGACATCAGAGCTGAAAAAGTTGCTGATCCCTGAGGTTGGCAGTGCTCAGCAGGACTGTCTGCCTGAGGAACCGTTTGTGGTGTAGGCCTATATGGCTTTTGCTGAGTAGAGTTTACAAAACGTAATCTGCAAAGTGGCATTTCCAGGAGAACTCACTATGAGATGCCTCCTACTGGCTCTTAAGGGCTCAGACTCATGAGACAGGCTGCCTGGGTTCAAATCCTGCCTCTGTGCTTACTCTCTGTGCCTCGGTTCCCTCACTGTAAAATCAGATTTACGGTATTACGCCTGCAGAGGGCAGCTGGGAGGATTCCACGTGTTCACACATGGAAAAGGAATGAGGCTGGCATAGAAGGGCACTGTAAAGGTCAGCTACTGATATTTTGAACAATTACCATGAAATAATTCATTTTAATGATGGGTAATTATTTCTCCATGATTGAAAGGATCATCATTTCTAATAAGGATAAAGAGAGAGAAATCTTCAACATTTCCATTCATGTATATGGTACGAATTTGAGCATATACTAAAATTCTTTGGAATGAGCAAACAGACCAAGGTGAACAATGAAACGGCACAAGACGTGGTCTTTATAGTCACCTTGTCGAAGACTTGAGGAACGCTGTGAGTCCACTGACATGAGAGCAGCATAACTGAATCGATCATCAAATTATACTTTTAATCCAAACAAAGGCTTTGAACAAAAGGCACTGTGTGGGACCCTGACCTCCGCTGGTGAGGCCCTGCCAGCTAACTGAATGAGGGGCTGCAGGGCAGACGGAACAGAGGGGCAACACAGGACACGTGTGCCGAGGGCGGAGATCGGCTAGCAAAAGTCATAAAAGTAATTACATCCCGTTCAGTGCAGTGGTAAAGATTCTGTTTCCGAAGCAATCATGCAGAGCAGCATTGTTAAAGGAAGGTCTGTGAAACGGCAAACCGGGACTAGCTTTGCTGCAGAAGAGCTCTGTGACCTCAGTCTTTCTGACCCTCCCCATGAGTTCTAATGAGCCTGCTGTCATTAGAGATGGCACTGAGGCCTCTCCACATGACCAAAATTAGGGAGAGTATCAAATCAAACCAGACGCCAGGCACTCTGAAAAGCGTGGGATGAAAGACAGAGCAGAGGCTTGACCCTGAGAGGGGAAGCCCATCACACAACTCATGGCTGCAGAAGGCCTCCTTCCAGGACAGTGCAGAAGGCCTCCTCCCGGGACGCTGCAGAAGGGCTCCTTCCAGGACAGTGCAGAAGGGCTCCTTCCCGGACAGGGCAGAAGGGCTCCTTCCCAGACAGTGCAGAAGGCCTCCTTCTAGGACAGTGCAGAAGGCTTCCTCCTGGGACGCTGCAGAAGGGCTCCTTCCCGGACAGTGCAGAAGGCCTCCTTCCAGGACAGTGCAGGAGGGCTCCTTCTAGGACAGTGCAGGAGGGCTCCTTCCAGGACAGTGCAGAAGGGCTCCTTCCAGGACAGTGCAGAAGGCTCCTCCCGAGACGCTGCAGAAGGCCTCCTTCCAGGACAGTGCAGAAGGCCTCCTTCTGGGACAGTGCAGAAGGCCTCCTCCCGGGACGCTGCAGAAGGGCTCCTTCCAGGACAGTGCAGAAGGGCTCCTTCCAGGACAGTGCAGAAGGGCTCCTTCCCGGACAGTGCAGAAGGCCTCCTCCTGGGACGCTGCAGAAGGGCTCCTTCCCGGACAGTGCAGAAGGCCTCCTTCCAGGACAGTGCAGAAGGGCTCCTTCTAGGACAGTGCAGAAGGGCTCCTTCCAGGACAGTGCAGAAGGCCTCCTTCTGGGACAGTGCAGAAGCTCCTTCCAGGACAGTGCAGAAGGCCTCCTCCTGGGACAGTGCAGAAGGCTCCTCCCGAGACGCTGCGGAAGTCCTCCTTCCAGGACAGTACAGAAGGCCTCCTTCCAGGAGACTGTGAGCCCTCAGAGGAAACATGCAGGACGGCGCTTGGGGCAGCATATGCAAACAGCATCCACACTGCCACTCTGGTTTGCTGTTTTTGTTGGAGATCGACTGTTTTCTTTTCCGTCTCCAGGAGCCAGTGTTAATGGCAGGAGCTGCCCTGCCCTAGCTCTCTGAGGATATGACCCTGCAGTCCCCCATGCACACTGTGTGTCCCCAGGGCAGGGCTCTCTCACCCACTTAGGGGTGGGGGTACCACGTGGTTTCCCAGGCCTTTTCCAGCCCTAAAATTCTATTGGGTGTACGGTTACAGGGAACTGATCTCATACCAACTAAATACTGTAAGAATTTATTATTTGGGGAAACCTAGAATAAATATATTTCTCAGTAGCTAAAAGTGTTATTTCTTTTAGTGTTGGGGGTTGATGGCAGATACATTTTAACAAAAATTGTAACAACAAATGATACTAATTATCTCTTGTTTCTGTTGACTTGGTTAGGGAGCAGAGCACCTCGCCATGTCAGATAATCATTTCATCACCATGGGAGACTCCCCCTAGAATTTGCAATGGGCTCTGAGGCCCTCAGTCATCTGCTTTGCTGAACAGAAATTACCTAGAAATGAACAACGCCCCTATGGTCTGCCTGGCACACGTTACGCTGATGATCCTTGCACAGGGATGTCTGTGACTCTGGGGACTTTAATTAGCTCTCCCACTGGTTATTGGTCAGGCCTCAAGTGCTCATTAAGGAGCACCCAGGACCCGCCTGGTGGGCGTGGGACTGATATACTCACGGAAAGGCCACATGATTCTATTTTTGACTGTTACATTTGAGTTAAAGCAGGGCTTTAGTCATCTTTTTAAAAATGCTAAATTTAACAGTAATTTTTAAATGTTAATATAAATTACAAGTTTCGTAAGATTTTGCTACTGTAACAAAACCAGTTCATGAAAAAATGATTCTCCCAAAGAGCATAAATCATTTTATGCCTTACTAAAAGGAAGTGATTCTAATTGTAACAAAAATGAGCTCTGTTTATTAGTCTTAATTTGTGCTTGCTCTATTGCCAGCAGTTATTAGAAGCAGTTTCTAATTTAAGTCTTTGAGTCCTAGACTGGAGTTATGGGTTCTTTTGTCTTTTTTTTAACTTCTAAAGAACTCTAGCTAGACATTCATATTCAGCCAGAATTCCACCAGACACCGGCTTTGCACCATAGACAGGCCTTGTCTTACATGACTTCATGAGTGTTCTGTTAGTAGAAGTCTAAATATGTTTTATTATGTATTGATTGACGCTAGTTCATTAGATAATTTTTCATAAATGTGACTAAGAATTCAGTGTAACCCTATAATATCTGTCCACTCCACACTTCTGAGAGATTTCTAACATGGAATACATTTCATTTTATCCAATGAATTCCAATTTTGCACAAGATTATTTTCACTTCTTGTCTCTCCAACAGTCTTCATCATGGGATAAAGAGACAGTGGGAAGGGCAAGGGATTTTAAGGAAGGCCAGCTCAGGGCTACGTTCATTGTCAGAGTGATGTCTGCTAATGTTCTGGTAATGTCAATGTGCGTGTGGTTCCCTGTTGTTCCTCACACACACGCTTCTTTTTGGAACACCCTTTCCACCTGTCTTTTATCATGTAATTCAGACGTCAGCTTCTTCCAGAAGCTCCAGAGTGGCTCTGTGCATGCCCAGAGCTGTCAAGGATTCCAGCTGCACTGGCGGCCGCCCCTGGACATGGGCGCCCCTCACTCACCCAGCCCTTGACAGCTGGACTGTGTGGTAGTCATCCACGTAGCTCCAGGACTCACATATTTGTTGAAACAGCCCCTTGCCAACCATTTAGTGTGACCTGGAACAATGTTTGAGTGGAGGCAACAATGTTTAGCATATTTTCCATTCAGGCTACTTGAAGATAAGACACAAAGGGTGGTGCCTGTGGCTCAAGGAGTAGAGTGCTGGCCCCATATACCAGAGGTGGCGGGTTCAAACCCAGTCCTGGCCCCAAACTGCAAACAAACAAAAAAATACTTGACTTATGTATAGATTTCAACTGAAAATGTTGCATGATTTAATTAAATTCCATTAAAAAAAAAGATAAGACACAAATCCTGAGGTTTGGGACCACGGCTGAATAATTGCATTTTACAAATCAGTGGACCCACAATCTGCAATCCCTGTTCATACACTTGCTGGGCAGCCACCCTCCCGAGAAGAAGAGCATGGTCTTCAAAGATGGGAACAGCTCTCCTGGCTAAACTGAAGAATCAGACTGTCTGAGTTCAAAGGCTAGTTTTGCCTTATGCCATGTACCTTGATTTTCTCACCTCTAAATTGGGAATAATAATAGTACTTATAAGGTTGCTGTGCAGAAAAAATGAATTGATGCATGTCAATCACTTGCTGGGGTGACTGGCACACAGGGAATGCTCCATGAATGCTGTAACAGATAATAAAATATCCCATCCTTTTATCTATTGGCTGAATGTTCATGTCCTCCTAAAATTCAAATGCTGAAATCCTAACTCCAAAGGTGATGGTACAATGGGGCCGAGCAGGTCACAGTAAGCAGAGCGCTGGTGAATGGGATCAGTGTGCCCTTAGAAAAAGGCCTGAGAGAGGCCTCTGACCCCTTCCACCACGTGAAGATGGCAAGAAGGTGCTGTCTACTGCCGCAAAGGGGCCTCACCAAACACTGAGCCTGTTGGTGCCTTGATCTTGGACTTCCCAGCCCCAGAACTGAGAAATAAAGTTCTGTTATTTATAAGCCTCCTAGTCTAAGGCATTTTGTCAAAGCAGCCTGAAAAGACTAAGATAATGTCTTTGAAGCCCACAGTAGCTCAGCCAATGCTCACTTATTTATTCTCAGACACCTGAAAAGCTAGTGAGTTTGGGTGGGGTGGGGAGTGGGGAGTATGCGGTGGGGAGTGGGGGTAGGAGTATGGAAGTGGGGAGTTGGGTTGGGGGGCTGGGAGTGTGGGTGAGGAGTTGGGGGTGGGGTTGGGGAGTTGGAAGTGTGGGTGGGGAGTTGGGTGAGGAGTTGGGGGTGGGAATGAGGAATGTGGGTGGGGAGTGTGGGGTGAGGAGTTGGGGGTGGGGAGTGGGGTTGGGGAGTTGGGGGTGGGGAGTTGGAAGTGTGGGTGGGGAGTGTGGGTGAGAGTTGGGGTTGGGGGTGAGAAGTATGAGCGTGGGGAATAGGCAACTCCCCACTTCCACACTCCTACCCCCACTCCCCATCCCCACCCCCCACCCCCAACTCTCTGAGTTGCAAAGAGACTGAATCCCCCCCAGCTATCAACAGAGGAAGTCGGGGATGGAGAAGGGCATCTCCAAAGTTCTTACTTCAAAAGGAGTTTTTAAACAAGGTCTTCAGAGGCACTGAAATACAGGTTTAATCTACTGAAAAAAAGAAACTCCCCGAGTGTTTGCACAGGCCCACTCCAGACACAGTGGCAGAGGAAGCTGGTCTCAGGCGGCAAAGGCAAAGTTTCAGGTCCCTGGCAGTGTTGCGGGGGAAGCATAATGAAAGGCATCTGCAACTTTAAATACTTCATTCTTTCCAGGGGAATGTTTCACGTGCCTTCCACGCTGCATGTGTGTGGTAGACCTGTAGGTTACAAGGTTTAGGACAGGAAATATTTAAACTGAGCACATGAAATGCTTGGAACCTTGAAGCCATAAACGCCCCACCCCCTAGAATTGCAGCATCAACCTCCACGGAAGGGAGGCTGTGGGCTTCTCTTCCGACAATCAAAAGTGGACTGGAACTTGACACACGCTCCTGCCTCAAATTCAATCCTTCTCATTTCATTTACTTAATAAAAGGAGAAGAAGATGAGAGCCTTTGTTAATCAGAGCGGGAGAGCTTTTTGAGTTCTCCAACCGCTTTTGACCAGGTGTCCAGCCCATGTTCTTTGAAATCTCCCTTTGGTGTCCATCCTGAACACATTCCACACCTGGCTTTTCCTCTCTCCCCAGATGCGGCTCCAGGGAGAAATTCTACGAATGCACCTTGTGTTTCCTGAACTCTGCGCTCACGCTGCTACTTTCTCCTCTTTCAACGCCCTTTCATCTCTCTTCTCACTGAAATCCCAACTATCCCTTAAACCCATTTTCTGATCTTTTCCTCTCTGTAACTTTTCTCAGTCCACAACCTAGGCCTGTCTGTCTTTGAATCTCCACAGTGCCCTGCCCGAGGCCATCAGTGTGTACATAACGGTCAGCCTTCTGCTCTAATCACCAGTAAAAAGAGATTCCAGCATGTGGACGGAGGGTGCAGACTCGGCCTGGTCTGAGACTTCCTGGCTGTGTGACCTTGGGCAGGGCACTGAATACCTCTGTGCCTCCCTCCCTCACACGGCTGCTGGGAAAATCCACAGAGCTAATCACACAAAGGGCTTAGAGTGACACCTGCCCCAGAGGCTGGGTGTCACCCTAGCCTTGATTCTGACGCCTGTGGACTGAAAGCCTCCTTCCCCAATGCTCCCAGCACGGTGGCATACACTTTGAAGGCCCCCACTTGCTAATTCAAATCAAACCCGGGTTCCAGTTCCAACCCGGCCGGGCTGTAAGTTAAGTCTTTGTGATGGTGGGGCTGGGTATCACAAATGTCCCTGGGTCTTTCTGATAATCGTCAGAAAAGAGGAAGCTGATTGGACCATTTCTAAAACTCCGTTCAGGGCTAAACTGCTATCAGATTACAAAAGGATTAAATTCAGATAACCGCGTGAGTTAAGACGTGCTGAATGGGATAACCTGGTATGACCAATTCAGATTTGACTTTCCTCACACAATATTTTCCATTTCTACTGGTCAACATTTCTGATCCAATTCAAGACAGTAGATCCGAGGCAAATCCCATGATGTCGTCTATGTTTTGACAAGTACCACACACATTTACTACTATGTGCAGTACACACATTGGTTTGTCGAGTAACAGTAAACAAAGCCTAGCACCTTAATTACCTAAACAACCATTCTGCTTAAGATCTCTGTCGAGAAAGCATTCTAATCACTCAAAGTTGTAATACTATATTCCAGAATGTAACAGTTTGGATGAAAGACTTTATTGAGAAGGATTCTTGAACTGAAACATTCTTTAGAGATTTCTTGTTTTTATGGAACTATACTTTCTAACACATCTTTCATTTCTAAATCAAATATATCTTATACATATAAGATTGTTTTAAAGAGGCATGCAGAATGAACATATCCCGATATTAAAGGTGAATGCACAAATCTATGTATGTGTATTTAGTTCACATGGCTTCCTTTAAAAGACAGCCTTCTTCGTGGAGCATAAGCACTGATCTCAACTAACTTTCACATCTCAGAAAATGCAACTGCACCAGGAAGTTAGGAGGGGCTAGCATTGTACTTAGCAGGACACCCTAAAAGATATCTACATATAAAGTTCTTACCAAACAGCTGTCCTCAGAGACCCTTGAAATGGTAATTTGATTAATCCCAATCATTTTGGCAGGAAAATGAAGCCAGGTTAAATCACCTGGCCTGGTCTCCAAAGTCATTCTGTGCCAAAGCCCAGATTAGAATTCAGGAGCTGTGGGCAGAGCTGCATGCTCCCAGCCCATCTTTCTTCAATCAAAGCCAGGGGATGGTCACATGGAAACACTTGGTCAGCCCCAGATCTCCAAATAGCCTGCTTTTAAAAAAAGTTTTCCAGGTGGCATCACGGAGGATGAAGTATTCCAAAAGATTTTAAATTTGGCAGCTTTTTACGTGATTCCCCCTCATTCAGGGGTTTTGTTTGAGACCCAGACCTCTTTGTATTCCATCTCAAAAGAATGAATTTCATTCCATTACAGAAACATACATTTCAAATACACACGATGCCCTTGAGTGAAATACTTAAATCTCCCTTCTCCCCGCAATAAAAAACCTCTTTGAGATTCAAAGAAAAATCCTTCCCTAGGTGGTGGCAAGAATCTTGGGCTCCTTTGCAGAATGACTTTCTAACCTTGCCATGGGCAAGTTTGCTCTTTACAGAAGCATGCATTAGCTCCTGGTGTGGGGAGGCTGCAGAGCCAGCCAACAAAGCTTTCCTTGCAGTCCTGGGAGACTTTGGAGTTTTCAAGAAAGGGCTTGAAATAAGAAACAGTGTCTTCTTTCTCATTCCCTCTAAATAATAATTAGCTCTTTTTATTTTAAAGAGGTAAGTGCTTCAAAGATATGGAAGGGCCAGGGCAGATTCTGTGTTCATTTGGCAACTTTGTTTTTCCAAATAGCTCCTGTGCAAAGTTGCTCAGCGTCCTCTGGGTTTATACCAGGACAGCTCCCGCCCCCCAGTGACATTTGTCAGGCAAATTGAAGTCAGCACTCAACAAAGGGGAATGGAGCAGACGCAGATGCTTAGGATGACCAGGGTGTGTGGCACACAGAGCATAGAGGAGCCGTCTGCGCAGGGCACAGGGAACATTAAAGCTGCACTTGGTAGGAACCTACTTGCTCATTTGAATTTAAAGTGCTTGCTTTAAAGAGACTCAAAAGGAACATATCCTGATAGCAAAGCTGAATGCACAAAGCCATCTGGGTTTGCACATCTTGTAACCCATACAACAGTCTGAAAAACTCAATGAAAGTTTTCCAAGTATCAGTCAGAGAATGGGGTGTAAGAGTTTTACTTATCCTTCAGCACAAGCCCACCTCTCTCCTGCCACCTCCCCTGCACATCTTCCCCCAAGGCAGCTGTCGGGTGGGAAATGATCGGCCTTGGGGACAGAACAGGGTTTGGATTTTGGATCAGTCACTTACTGTGTGATCCAGAGCTATTCCAAGCCCCTCTTCCATATGCAAATCTGGAAGTGGAAACACCTGCCTCCCAGGGCTGCCAGTGCCTTGAGGTGAGGGTTGGTTCAATCTTCACTTTCTCAGTTTTTGTCCCTCCTGACTTAATGGCACTTGAGGAGGGATTAGTCTTGAGCCTGGCCAGCCACGTGTGCCACCCAAGTGCAGAGAGTGATAATCAGTTACACATGATTAACGGTCAACTTCACATGGATGTTTCATGTCTGTTAATCTCTATCAGCATACTGAGAGCAGTGAGTGCCAGAGTTTTGTAAAATGCTAAGTATAATACCGAAAAGCCTTGACAAGGTAAAGAAATCTTAATAGATGGCAAATAATTGTTTCTCTACTAAAATGCAGCTTACCCGCTGAGATTTTGGTGCTGGGGCTGGCTGTAGAGTTCATGCCTCCGTTTCACTGTGCGTGCTTCATGGGGCTGAGGAAGGCAGACTGTGTTTTGAGCGTCCCCTCCTAACCTTTGGGTCACCATTTTTTCTCTGTTTTTGCCTCTTGATTTCCCACTGCCCCATCACAGCCCTGTTAATATTTATTATTGATTTGGTTTCTTAGGGAAGTTATCTTCTTTTGTCTTTTTGGTAAAAAAGCAACATACACTCATTGTAGCGAGAAACTCTCTCTCTCTACATATATATATATATAAATATGGTAAAAACCATCTATAATCACTGGTGAAATTATCCCTGATCTGCCCATTTACTTTGCGAGGCAGACAAAGGGCTGTGACCATCCCCACCCATGGTGATGACGAGGAAGGTGATGAGGAGGAGAACGCTGACTACTCACATTTATTAAGCATTTACTATGTGCCAGGCACTGTTCTGAATGCTTTATTTATGTCATTAACTCGGTGCCCTTTTCCTGTTAGCACTAACACCCACCGTGTCCACCTATTTTTCCCCTCTCCCTCCTCACTAGGAGATAAAAGCTTGAGAGGAAGCATGTGGTTGGTCTCTACTCACAGCTGTATTCCCAGCATATCCGGCAGTGCCTGGTGTCCTAAGCGTCCAAAAATGTTTGTTGAATGGATAAACGAGTCTCCACGACATTCACTCTTTGAAGTGGCTCTGAAAGTTAGCTGTCATCATGATGTCCATTTCACAGACGGGGGATTGGGCACACAGTCACACCCAGCCAGGGTGGCTGGGCTGTGATTCAGGCGCTGACCCTTCCCCACTCTGCTCTGAACCTCGTCAGGGGTCACGAAGCTCCACTTCATGTGGCAATTCGACTGAGCCACAGGGATGTTTGTAAATAGTGTGTGGGGCATCGGTGAGGGTGTTTCTGGGTGAGGTTATCACTTGGATCTGGAGACGGATTAAAGCAGTTTGCCCTGCCCAACATGGGTGGCCTCACTGAGCCTCAGCGGCCACACAGCAAATGAACACGAAGGCTGAGTTGGAGAATCTGCTCTCCGTCTGACGGTCTGTGAGGTCATCTCCTGCCTGCACACTTGACGTTGGATGGAGACTTGCCCCATTGGCTCTCCCAGTTCTCAGGCCTTTGGACTGCACCACTAGCTCTCCCGGGCCCCCAGGTGGCCTGGCCCTGGACTCAACATCATCCATAACCCTGTGAGCCGACCCTGAGCTGACTCCTGACAGTCAGTCAGTCACTTAGTGTGTGCGCACACACACACACACACAGACACAGATGACCACAGAGGTTAAATGATTTCCCAGCACCATTCACCTGCAATCATTCAAACTCAAGTTTGCCATCTGACAGCCCCATGGTTTTTGCTCCATTATAGCACAGCCCTCTCCTGCTTTCTTTACTGTATCCCTGGACCTGCTAATTCTAGCCATTAGTTTGCTTTCAAATACTCAACTCAGAAGTTAATTAGCAAATTAGAGTAAGAAGGTGAGTCTGAGGCTCTTGGTTCATGCTTCACTTTTTAACCCCCTGAGTTACACCTGTCAGATCATTTAAATACATGTCTCCAAACATCTTTCCAAAAGGAACGTATTAGTTTGCATTCCCACCAGCAATGTAGAAGTGTTCCCTTTTCTCCACATCCAAGCCAACATCTCTGGTTTTGGGATTTTGTTATGTGGGCTAATCTTACTGGAGTTAGA